>PVJH01025876.1:0-30853 GCA_004026705.1 Nesogale talazaci | reverse complement strand
ATATTACCCTTCCTCCCCCCCTTCCCCTTGAACCCTTAGTAATTTACAAATTATTTTTTCATCCTGTACATTGTCCAATGTGTCCCAACACTCACTTCCCTGTTGTCCGTGCCCCAGAGAGGAGGCTACGTGTAGATCCCTGAAGTTGGCTCTCCCTCTCCATTCCTCCATCCCTCCACCCTCCTGGTATTACCACTCCCATCACTAGTCTTGATGGATCATCTATCCTAAGTTTCCCTACTTTCTATTGAGCCCTTGGTATCAGCTCCTCAGAAGTATGCTTTTTGAAATCCACCTTTCCCAAATTTGGAGATTGGGTAGTTCAGTTATTGGTAAGCACAATTATGAAGTTCTAAGCATGGCTTGTTGCCTGGCCCCTTTTGCCCCCAAGTTAAAGCTTCATAAGTAAGGAGGCTGGGGCTTACTCAGTATTTTCAGCACCATTGAGTATCTTTTCCCTCATCCTTTGTAAAGAGCCTGCATTGGTCCCTAGCTTGTGACTATAACTAAGATGTTGTAAAATGTTTGTTGCATGTCTTTCTGAATGGTTTGTGGAGGTGGCTGCTATTTTCAAAGATGATTCTTTGAGGGAAATTGGCTATCGTTGTGAGCTTCGTAATGCGTTTGCTAAATCAAACCATCTTATCTTTCGTCATGACAGCCTGCTTGTTGACATTTCTTCATGGCCAACGGCTAGTCTGAATTACTAAATCTCTTACTCAAGTCTGTCATTATACTGTTATAAGTTAGTGGATGTCTCTGCCTTTCACTTAGCACTTTTTAACAGTGGTGATAGTGCTGCAATTTAACTTAGAGTTTTAACAAAAGTTAAAGTACCCAACACAGAGCTAAGTTCCAATTTTACAGTTGTGTTCCTCATGGTCTGGCTCATTTTATTCTTCCAGACCCATCCCAGATCAAACACACCCTCATACTTGAGCCAGGCCCTGCACTGTTTTCGTATGTCTCATACATTTATACTGAATCTTTATGTAGTTTTAGTAGCTGAATCAGAGCATCATTACTCCTTTATCATCCTCCTGGGGCACTGGTGGTTCAGTGTGGGGTTCTTACCTTCCCTGTTAGAGGCCTGGGTTCTAGTCCCAGCCAGTACACCTCGTGTATAGCCACCACCTATTTGTCAGTGGAGGCTTGCTTGTTGCTCTGAGGCTTAACAAGTTTCAATGGAGCTTCAAGACTAAGATGGGCTAGGAAGAAGGACTTGGTGATCTGTACTGTAAATCAGCCAATGAAAATTTTTGGGTCACATGGCTTGTCATGGGGATGGAGCACAACTGGGATTGGGGTCACCGTGAATTAGAAGCAGACTGGATGGCCACTAAAAACAATAGTTGCTTCTCTAACCTCTAAGGTCCATTTCAGCTTGGATTGTGACCTAGGACTTTTCTTTGAATCACATTTCTTCACTTTACACTCGAGGAAACAGGCTTCGTGATGTTTTGTTAGATTATGTATGTGGTTAATGATAGGCCTGGGATTAAAGGTAATGTAATTAGAGGTTTAATTTGAGGGTAAATCCTGCTTTGTATTTAGTCCGTTGACATTATTCTGTTGTGCCATCTCTGAATCTTGGCAAGATTTATTGTTCTCAGAACACAGATGGACACTGACTTGTTCTCTAAATGTTTCATTTGAGGGTACCTTATCTTCCTGAGGAGATAAGGGGAAAGATTGTGTCTCTTATTACCTTTGTGCCTTTCATAGACTTCAGCACAGTGCTAGGTACCTAGGGAACACTCGGACCAACTTAGTTGGATGTGGATCCTTTTCTGCCTTTGTCAATCAAAAGTTCTCTTGTCTCCTGTTTGCCCCCTATTTTGAGTTGTGGACTGGCCTGCTGCTTTGGAGGTCATACATTGTAGTATCGCCTCCACCCTTTGAGTGGTACATTACACTTCTTTATGGTGCAGTGGCATCACACCAGCTCTGCAGAGGGTCCCTAGCGTTCTATCCAAAGCCAGCAAAAGTGTGATGCTTGTCAGATTATTCGAGACGTACGCTCAAAGCAGGGTCTAGATTTGTTGTTATTTTATCTTACCATAATGTGAAGCTTTTGAAGAGTCCAGATAAATATCCCTAGAATGCGCTTCTTTTGTTTTTGCAGAAGCAGTCATCCTTTTGCTCATCTTGAAAGTTTTACTTCTTTTGAAAACCATTCAATATTTAAATGTGCGAACTTGGGTCTATTCAACAAATTCTGATTAGTTGAACTAGTTCCAAGGCTCTCTGTATTATGCGCTATGAAACGCTGCACTCTAAATGGAAATCCAAATGAATGCAACGTCAGGAGTGAAGTAAAATCAAAGACAACAGACTGATCTGAAAAAACTCCCCAAGCTCCCTGCCATCACGTTGATCCAGACGCACAGTGACCATATAGGACAGTAGAACTGCCTCTGTGGGTTCCCGAGGCTGTGAATCTTTACGGGATTGAAAAAGCCTAATTTTTCTCTATTAGAGTGGCAGGTAGCATTGAACTGATGACCTTGTGGTTAGCAGCCCAATTCCCAACCCACTACACTGTCAGGGCTTGTCTTAGGAATGCTTCATGTTTCAAGTTGATAATATCAAGAAATGGTCATGATCTTTTGCAGTAGCACTTAATTGATACATTCCTTAAATACTGGTTGGATGTTGTTTTTATTTCTTTTTATATTTTAGCCTTGGGTCCCTCCCCCTCCCACCCCCCCCCCCCACCCCTAGTAAGTTTTCTTTAAAGTTACTGTTTGTTTCCATGTGATTAAGGACATGGTTACCTTTTAAGATCTTGGGATAATTTTTTGTTATATGATCTCAGTCTTGTATCCTCCTGTTTTTAATTTTTATTTATTTTTTTTTGTGGGCATCACTGCCCTCTGGTGGGATTGTGAGGCCCAGCCGTGCTCCTGGAGAGCTGCTGCTGGGTTTGAACCGCCAAGCCAGTGGGCCGCAGTCCCACATCAACCACTACGCCACCGGGCCTCAGCCCCCCTTCTATTTTTATTTGACTAATTAGTTCTATAGGCTGGCTAATGGATATACTAGCATTGCTGGAATAGGATGTTGGTATATAAACAAACAAGGTACCCTAGAAGGCAGGCCCTTTTAAGAATCTTAGATTTTAGTGGTGCTGGAAAAGACGTTAGACTGAGAAAACCAGGATGTGAGAGAGTGGTGAAATGACACCTTCCCTAGCAGGTCCTCAAGTTAATGCACATCTTCTGCCTTACTAAATTACACATTCTTAACACTTCAGTTAGTTTTGAAAAGTGAGGTAAGGGCCGAGATTCTTAAGCTTAATTCTTCGAGTAAAAGTCAGTTTTGAGTAATTGTCCAACATTCAGATCAAGCTTGATGGCACCTGTTAATTTAATATTGTTGCAGGCACTGGTTCTCAACCCTCCTGATGCTGTGACCCTTTAGTACAGTTCCTCATGCTGTGGTGATCCACAACCATAACTTTACTTTCATTGCAACTTTATAACTAATTTTGCTACTGTTGTGAATCCGGTGACCCCTGTGAAAAGGTCGTTCAACGCCCTACAGGGTCATGACCCACGGGTTGAGAAGCGCTGTTATAAGGAAACAGCCTTTTTTTTTTTTTTTTTTACAAATTCACTGCACTTTGTTAACAACTTGCACCAAGACAGCCTTGCAAAAATGAAAGTAATTTTTAATAAGTTTAGTGAATTATTGACCCATAGACTATGTATAGGCTTGAATCTTTTATACTAATAAGACTACAACTTGATGAATTACATTACCCATTGGGTCGTGCTACAACTGAATTTTTTCTAATACAGTTCTGGTATAATTGGATAATATGAAATGGCATTTTGACATTGTGCTAAAAAATAAGTCTTTTGCAAAAGTTCTTTAATAACATTCATAGTATTTATTAGCTCAGAAGAATAGGGTATTTTGTCTTTCTCACCTTTTTACCAAAGTTTTGTTTTCACCTTTTTTTTCTTCCAGTCCTTGTTGCTTCTTGGGGAGCACTAATAATAATTACCAGAAATTCTGTTGAGGAGCCTTTTAGGTGTCCCGAGGATAATGGATGTACTCCCCTGAACTGTACTGCCTTATAGGTTACCAGATCTCTTAAATTTTCTTTTATCGTCTTCATCAGACCTGCTTATTAAGTGGTGTTACAGAGAGTTGAAGATTAATGATGTCTGCTTTAAATGTTAGTTCAAAGGACTTTTGCCCCACTGGTTAGTAGTCAGAGTGCTAGAAAGCAAGTGGGTTAGCTTGAACGACCTCACCTCTGTAGCTAGAGGAGCCTATAGAGAAGAACACGGCTGAGAGCCGAGGGCCTCTCCTTACCTTGTTCAGTTCTCACCACAGCCCAGTGAGAGGAATTGTCTAGGTTTTGTGCATGACGTAAGTGAGGGCAGGTTCACTTCTTACGTGTCAAAACTGTCTTCGTGCTAGGGATGCACAGATAGGCAAGGCAAATGTTTGAGATCTGAGAGGGAAGCCTAGGCTCGGCTCTAACTAAGGCCAGACCATGCTGCTGTATTGGTGCGGGTTCTGCTGTCTTCACCAATGGAATTTTTTCCCTGAGATTTCACCTTTTGATTGCATTTCTTAATTCTCTCTCCTCAAGCTTCTCCCTACTTATCAGTTGATCAGGGTCTAGTAGTCTTTCTGAAGGATAGATTGCAATGTAGTTTGGGATTTAAAAAAATGTTTCAATCTTAATTAAAAAGAAGAGACTTACTAGTTTGATAGAGACTGGTGAAACCTTAATGACCATGGCCCTTAGACACCTTTCAGCCCTACGACTGAACTTCCCCTTATGGTTTAACTTCCAGTCAAAAGACAGGCAGGTCTATAAGGTGATCAATAATAACACTAGGTAGGTACGTATTACGTAGCGCAATCAACCAAAGAGATCAAAAGACAGCCTTCGCTCATGGATAAAGCTACGAAGGCTCAGAAGGGTGGGATAGGTGAGACCAACTGATGGAAGTAGGAAACACAGGGAGTGACTGGGAAGAGCACTGTTGCATTGTGGGGATTGAAATCAGTGACTTGTGAATTGTTGAATGAAAAACCAATTTGCTCTATAAACTTTTACCCAAATCACAGTCAAAAGTAAATAATAAAAAAGTACTACCATCCAGTTCATTCTGAATTATCACTTGATCAACTCACTCCACTGAGTCGATTCTGACTGACAGCCATCCTATAGGACAGAGTAGAACTGCCCTTATGGGTTTCTAAGACTGTATATATTTTTTGGAGTAGAAAGTCTTATTTTTCTCCATTCCGGAGCAGATATTGGTTTAAACTAGTGACTTGTCAATTAGCAGCCCAACACATGACCCACCACTCCAGCACTCCAACACTTCCTGTACTTACCAGTAGATAAAGTGTCTCACCTAATAACAAAAAGCAGTTTCAGTAAACCTGATAACCACTAGGTATTTATAGAATTGTCTAGTGTAACTACAACAGGAAATATAGATAAAAAAAAACAAAAAATGAAGACCTAGAAAGGTTAGATAACCTACAGTCATTCAGAAAATGTTCTGTGAACTCCCATTTTTTAAACATGGTGCTGGCCACTGGAGGAAGACATGCCCCATTGCTGGGTCCAGAAGAATTCATTCCGGACAGGAGATGTTGTACAAATAAGACTGTGAATGGCTATGCTTTGTTTTCCCCAAAGCCTCAGTGGGAGCATTTAGGCTGGGGAAAGAGAGAACTGGGGAAGTCTTCACTGAGGAGTGGTTGGGCCAGCAGCTGGGTGTGAAGGATTTGGGGTTGGGTTCAGCTGTACGTGAGGATGGTGGGGTGAACCTTGAAGTTCAATCAGAGGAGAAAAACTACTGAGCTAGCTGTAGTGTACTTTCAACTGCCAGATGCTGAAATCTGTTGTTTCTTGCAAAATTCTTCTGCTCTTTTACAGAGGTCTAAAGACAGGCAAGTATATATGTAAATATATTTATATTATGATGATGGGATAATAGAACTATGTGCATATATTTATAGGTTTAGTATTAAGGTAGCAGATGGACATTGGGCCTCTACTCAAGTAATCCCTCAATGCAAGAATACTTTGTTCTATTAAACTGGAATTCCTTAATGCTCACCTTCTGGACACTATCACTGAAGACAAAGTGGGTGCATAAGCAAATGTGGTGAAAAAAGCTGATGGTGTCTGGCTATCAAAAGATACAGTGTCTGGGTTCTTAAAGACTTGAAGATAAATGAGCAGTCATCAAATTCAGAAGCAACAAAGTCCACGCGGCAGAAACACACCAGCCTGTGTGATTATGAGGTGTTGATGGCATCAGGTATCAGGCATCAAATAACAAAAAATCTTATCATTGTGAATGAGGGGGACGGGTGCAGAGTGGGGATCCAAAGGCCATCTGTAGGCAACTGGACATCCCCTTACAGGAGGTCTCAGGGAGGAGATGAGCCAGTCAAGGTGCAGTGTATGGTAACATACAACTTTCCTCTGGTTCTTCAATGCTTCCTCCCCCCTACTATCATTCCAATTCTACCTTACAAATCCAGCTAGATCAGAGGATGTACACTGGTACAGATAGGAACTGGAACCACAGGGAATCCAGGACAGATGATCCCTCAGGACCAGTGATGAGAGTGGCGATACTGCAAGGTGGAAGGGAGATAGGGTAGAAAGAGGGAACTGATTATAAGGATCTACATCTACCTTCCTCCCCAGGGGATGGACGACCGACAAGTGAGTGAAGGGACATCATACAGTGTAAGAGATGATAAAATAATAATAATTTATAAATCATCAAGGGTTTGTGAGGGAGGGGGGACGGAGAGGAAGGGGAAAAAATGAGGAGCGATACCAAGGAGAATGATGATGGCAACAAATGTACAAATGTGCTTGACACGATGCATGGATGTGTGGATTATGATAAGAGTTGTTTGAGCCTCCAATAAAATAATTTTTAAAAAATCCTTTTGCCCTGGGAATCATCAAAGTAGTGTCTGTAGGAAGTTCTCCGAAGGCACCAGGGAAGAAAATTGTCTAATTTTTCATGTAATACTGGTTTTCACTTAACTACCCGGACTTTGGAAATGAGCCATGTCAATAAATGAGTGGTAGGTGTATTCTTTGGCTTATATTCTTCCAAGCTATATTCAGAAACTCTTAATATTATGTTTGTTAATTAGAGGAGTATTTTTGAATACTTTTTAAAACTTTCTTTAACTTTCCATTTTTGTAATATCTGAATATATGAAGTGTTTCCTTTTTTAAGCTAGCTGTTCCTAAATATTTTACTAACATTTCTTTACATATTAACTATATAATTGCTTTTGTTACCTCAGTTTATTTTGAGAGGTGGAAAAAATTAAAACTTATGACTAGGAACAAATTATTCAGAATGATTTGCTAACATTTTAATTGATGAGGCAATTTACTGGGTTGCTTTATTTAGAAAGTACATTCTTTGGTCTTTCAGGTATTATAATAAAAAGTCAGTGTCTGCTCATTTGACCTGTGTTCTTTTTGGAGGCAATGCAATATTTACTGGAGATTGTATTTGCCATGTAGTAGGTGACCCTTTTGAAATCCTTTGGGAGCACAGAATTACTGTACCATCAGAGAGTTTGTGTTTTTTAAAAAAGTTATCTGAAATAGTTAAATAAACGAAGTGTGGTGTGTGTGTATGTGCACACAGATGTGGATTTGTGTTTCTTAGTCACCAAAGTAAAGTAATAGAAAAGCATTACCCGCCATGTACCAGTAACAGAGAAAAATATACATTCTTTTCCCTCCTCTTCCATTCATTTGCTATTTGACCTTGGACACATCACATAATCTCATTAGTCTTCATTAAGTAAGAATACTTAATTATTGCTGTTAAGTTTTGACATAGTACAAACCACCGCTTGGTCCTGTGCCATTCTCACAATTCTCATTGTTTGAGTCCATTATTACAACCACTCTGTCAGTCCATGTCATTGAAGGTTTTCTCTTTTTATTTGATCCTGTAACTTACTTAGCATGATGTCCTTCTTCAGAGACTGGTCTATTACTAATTACAAGTCTAAAGTACATGGGACAAATATTGGCATCCTTACTCCTAAAGAGCTTTCAGGTTGTACTTCTTCCAAAATAGGTTTTGTTTGTTGTTCTGGTAACCTGTGGTATATTCAATATTCTTTACCAATACCAAATTTCAAAGGCATCAATTCATTGTTGGTCTTCCTTATTCATTATCAAGTTTTCACATGCATGAGTTGATTGAAAATACTGTGACTTGAATCAGATACACCTATTCTTCAAATTGACATTTGCTTTTAATACCTGTGTTAGTCCAGGTAGACTAGAAAAGCAAATTCAGACACTCATATGTGTATAAGAACGAGCTTTATATAAAAGAGCAATTGTATATTAAGAAAACATCCATGCCCAATCCAGATTAAGTCCATAAGTCCAATTTTAGTTCATATGTCCGATACCAATCTATAAATTCCTCTTCAGACTCACCCAATACATGCAATGACACAGAATGCAGGAAGATCACGGGCCATTGGTGGAAAGTCTTGTGGAACCAATTTCAGTAAAAGTATCTCAGCGCTGGCCTGGGTCTCCATGTGACTCCTCCAGCTCCAGGGCTCTGGCTCTTATTAGCACAGCTCCATGCTGTCTTCCCAGCAGGAAGACCAAGCAGAAAGAGAGTATACCTGGCTTCCAGTGAACTATTTATCTTCTTTGTGACTCCAAATGAGGTCATCAAGCTGCAACCTGATTGACAGGCTAGACTCCACCCCCTCACAAGTTGACAGGAGATTATGTAACTGCCAAATATCTTTTTTAAAAATGTTAAAAGCTCTGATGGTTTGCTAACCACAAGGATAGCAGTTCGAAACCACAAGCTGCTTCTTAGCAGGCAGATGTGACTTTTATTCCCATTAAGAGTTACAGTCTTGGGAACTAATGGGCAATTTGACCCTGTCCTATTGAGGTGTTTTGAGTCGGCATCAGCTTGATGGCAGTGAGTGAAAGGCTTGCCCAGTGCAATATGTCCATTGATTTCTTGTTTACTGCTTCCATGAGTGTTCATTGTGGATTCAAGCAATTGACAATTTCAACAATTTCTCCATTGATACTGATGTTGCTCATTGATTCATTTATGAGAATTTTTATTTTCTCTATACTGAACTATATCTATATTTAAGGTTGGAGTCTTTGCTTTTCAATAGTCAGTGCTTCTAATTCCTCTCTAATTTCAGGAAAGGTTGTGCCATCTATGTTTCACCAATGTTTTTCAAGTGGTCCAGTGTGTTGGATTATTTGGTCAGCATACAGATTGAGTTAATAGATGAGAGACTATAACCCTGACACACGTCTTTCCTGATTTTAAATCATGCTGTATTGCTGTGTCGTCATGAATTGCCCTTGAAATCTTCTGTTCCACTCTTACACACTTAATGTTAGCCAAAAGACCTTTAAGGACCTTTTGCTTTCTGCACATATGCTCTCCCACAACTTGTCTGGTCTTTGGTCATTAATGTTCAATGTGGTCATTACTGTTCAACATCTACTCTTGAGGCATGATATTTTCAAGGTCGTATTTTAGCTTTCATGGAATTCTTTCCATTTTCATCCACTTCACTTTGCACTTGCTGATGAGTAGTTGATGGTCTGTCCGGCAGTTGGCCCTTGATCTTGATTGGACTGAGAATGACCTTTTTCACAGGTATAGTCTATTTGTTTCCTGGGTATTCTACCTGGTGAGGTCCATGCCTATAGTCATTGCTTAAATATTTACTCGTGTATAAGCCGAGTGTTTCAGCACAGGTTTAATGCAGTTTTTGTGGTAAAGTTAGGTGCCTCACCTGATATTCAGCTTGGCTTATATTCGAGTATATGTGGTATGTTATTGAGAAGGTATTTGCAATGACTCAGTTGTTGATCTTGTGAAATTCTGTATGTCATTTCTGGCATCGTTTCTAAGGCCTTATTTCCCATCTGTTGATCCTTATCCTCCTTTGTTTTCTATTTTTACCTTCCAAGCCCCAGTAATTATATATGCATCTTGATAGCATGCTTGAGCAATTTCAGATTGCAGAAGTCTTCTATTTTTAATATTTGGCAATAGTGGTTGGAATGTAAATTTGAGTAATAATCAAACTTAATTGGTTTTTCTTGTAGACATATGCATCCTATCAATTCAGGATAAGTTTTTTTATAATCATTTTATTGAGGGATCTTACCGCTCTTACAACATCCCAGGGCTGAGCCCCGGTGGCATAGTGGTTGTGTGCGGAACTGCAGCCCACTGGGTTGGTGGTTCAAATCCAGCAGCAGCTCTCGGAGCAAGGCTGGGTCTCCTACTCTCACCAGAGGACAGTGATGCCCACAAACAAAGCAAAACAAAACAACAAAAACATAACAAAAAAACAACATCCTATTCATCAGTTGTATCAAACATAGTTCTACATATGTTTCCATCATTTTCTAAACACTTACTTTCTATTTGAGCCCTTGGTATCATCTCTTCTTTTTTCCCATCCTCCCCCACCCTTGTGACCCCTTGATAAATTAAAAGTTATTTTCGTTTTCCTATCTTACACTGACCGCTGTCTCCCTTCATCCACATTCCTCTGGTTCATCCTCGGGGGGTGAGGGGGTAGGAGTGGATTATGTGATGATCATTACAATCAGTTCCCCCTTCCTCACTTCTCCCCCCAACTTCTCCCTACCCTGGTATCACTACTCTCATTTCTGTACCTGAGGGGTTTATCTGACCTATATTCCATGTGTCATGAGGCCTATCTATACCAATGTACATCCTCCGGTTTAACCAGAACTAGAAGGCAGGACTGGGACCATGATAGTGGGGGGCGAGGAAACCTCACAGAACCAAGATATTGTGTGTTCCGTTGGTGCTATACTGCACTCCAGTTAACTCATTCCCTCCTAGTGATTGTTCTGTGAGGGGATGTCCTATTATCTACAGAGGAGATTGGGGTCTTTGCTCCAACCCCCCTCATTCTCAAGAATATGTATTTTCTTTGTTTTGGGTCTTCTGGTGCATGTTACCTGATTCCATTGACATTCTCATGATTGCACAGGCTGGTGTACTTCTTCTGTGTGAGTTTGTTGCTTCTAAGCTAGATGGCCACTTGATTAACTTCAAGCATCTAGGACCCCAGATGCTATGTCTTTTGAAAGGTAGGCAACATCAGCTTTCTTCACCAAATTTGCTTATGTACCTATTTTGTCTTCAAGGATCATTTCAGGAGGATGAGAATCACAGAATGCCAGGTTTTTTGAACAAAATATTCTTGCATTGAGGGAGGGCTTGAGCAGAGAACCAAGGTCTTTTCACATCCTCAATGTATTGAACAATATAAATATATGTTTATAGGCCAATACTTCTATTTTTATAAATTAATATATTTACATAAGTGTACAACTCTATTTATACATCTGTCCATGGATTTGCTTCCTAGAGCTTTCCTATGTTTCCTTTTACCTTATTCCTGCCACACCACAGGATAAATTTTAAAATGTTCATTTTGGAGATGAATATGATACCATTCCCCTTCAGTTTGCCATTCTTAGCATAATAGACCATATGATTGTCTGATTTAAAATGGCCACACACCAGTCATTTCAACTCTAATGCCCATCTTTTTGTGTTCTATTTTACTTTTTGATGACTTTAACTTTTCCTAGTTTCATATTTTTTGCCTTTCATGTTTTGACTGCTAGTGGATGATTGTAATTCTTTCTACTTCATTTTTTTAGTAGTGCCACATTAGCAAATGAAGAGCCTCAAAGGTTTACTTTTATATCCATGTCAGTAAGCCAACACTACTTCAGACGGGTTAGAAAAGGAGTGGGGCAAGGGAGGCTATATTGTGAGGATTGCAATGAATGAGCTGAAACTAAATATGTATGAATGTTGACTTTAAAACTGATAATCTTCTTTGTAAATCCACCCAGCCACAATACAAGTTTGTTTTCAAAGAATTGCTTGTAAAATGCTATATAAAAATAATTTATCTTAGAAAGAATTAAAGCAGCCCTTTAGGGTCATCTCTGTAAGCATCCTTCTAGCCTTCATCCGTCAGTTTTCCTGTTGTGGTGACTTGTGTGTTGTGATGCTGGAAGCGACACCAGCAGGGTCACCCATAATAGCAATGTGTCATTGTCTGATACATTGTCAGAAAATAAGCCTTACAGGTGGAATGTAGAACTTTTCTTTGTGGACTAGGCTATTCCAATTGACTTTGTCTCTGGAGACAATGATTTTGACAAGGCTCAGCAACTCATTTCTTTATAGTACTTTAGCTAATTTTCATAGCTTTGCCCTTGAATGCTCCACAACTTTCATGTACGTTTGTTGCAAAGATCAAATCAATGCATATTTGATCCTGTCAAATCTGTGTGTTTGTATTAGTCCACCCCTCTACCTTCGATCTGTTCAGCTTGTGGGTCTAATTCTTGCACAGTCTAAATCTATTTGTAGAACATTATTACAGGATTGGGTTTATAACAATATTGTTGCCTTTAACTCACAAAAGCCCTTGTGGCGTTTGGTTCAGCATTGGGCTACAAGGTCAGTAGTTCGAAGCCACTAACTTACAGGTGGGATGACTTTGGGTTTTCTACACCCATAAGCAGTTAGTCTTGGAAACCTACAGGGGCATAGTGACCCCGGGTCCCCATGACTTGGCCATGAATTTGAGTTTTGAGTTTCCTTTAACTCTTCCTAAAGTCTTCCTCTCCCTCCATCACATTTCTGAGCGATGGGGATGAAATAATCCTTTATTGTATATTGCTTTCCTCTTTCAAGTACATGTTAAATGTACTTCCTCTCCATTTACAAGTTCTGTAACTATACCACATCTTATTTTTACTTTGTTGTAATTGTTACAAAATGGTATCTTTGGACCCTTATTTAGGTTTGTTTGACTTAAGATACTTTTGTATCTGGGTTGACTCAGGTTGTGGTCATGCGTGCAAATTTTTGAGTGTTGTCGATTTTCTGTTTAAAGAACTCTCGTCAGCATTTCTTACAAGGTTGGTCTGTTTTCTTTTTCTTTTAACACATTCCTTCAATTGCTATTTATCAGGAAATGCAATTTTGATGTATCATTTGAGGGACAATTCTACTGGGTAAAATTGCAGTTTTGGTTTTTGTTCTTTCATATATATATATATATATATATATATATATAAAATTTTATTGCCTTCCTGCCTATATGGTTTCAGCTGAGAAATCAGAGCTTAGCCTTATTGGTTCTCCTTTGTTAAGTAGCTTTTAGTTTATCCCAAGTTTTTCTCAGGATTGTTACATTGTCTTTTGTTTGGAAATATTTGATTATTATATATCTTGATGATTTTTTTGAGTTTATTTTGTTTGGGGTTCATGTAATTTCTTGCATGAGGAACTGCATAACTTCTCATTTTTCATTATATATTTTTTATTTTATTTTATTTTTCTTCCAAGAACACTTTGACATTTTTCTGTGGGTGTTTCTGGTTTTTTGTCTCTTTCAGTTCTGGATTTCCCATCACATGTAAGTTATTCTTCTTGGTAGTGTCCTAAGCAATTCTGAGGCTTTCTTCAGTTTATATCCCCTCCCTGATTATTTCTATGTAGATTCCCAAACTCACTTGACTTACTGCCTCTTTTTAGAAGAAGAAGAAAAAATCAGCCCCCCCTTCCCCCTGTGCACTGTGGCCCATAATTCAGGATAAGGTGTAGATATCTTCTTATGCAGCCCTGCTGGATCACTCCTGGACTCCCAGCATCAACCATTTTGGAAAACACTGCTAATAACGAAAGCTCTGTTTTCAAGTTCACCAATTAGGCCCTTTATTGATTTGATTCTATCCCTTTGTCCTTTGATGTATTATCTTTTTCTGAAATCATAGTATTAACCTTAGGTATTTTATATCCTGTCTAATTTTTCATTTATTTTTGTCAGTTTGTTCTTGTAGTGTTTACCTGAATTCTTTAGGTTTCCCCTCAGCTTTGTCAAGTATGCTCTCAATTCTTTGCATGTGTCTACATAACATTCTTTTGAATTTCCAGTTATTAAGTAGTTCCTCCCCATAAACTAGTTCTTCACCATCAGGGAGTCCCTCAGAAAGGGTTTCTTGCTCAATATATATATTTAAATAATTTAAATTTAAATGATTTTACTGGGGACTCGTGCAACTCTTATTACAATCCATACATTTATCCACTGTGTCAAGCATGTTTGTACATTTGTTGCTCTCATCATTCTCAAAACATTTTCTTTCTACTTGAACCTTTGGTATCAGCTTCTCATTTTTCCCCTCCATCCCTGCTCCCTCTCCCTCATGAACCCTCGATAATCTATAAATTGTCATTATTTTGTCATGTCTTACACTGTCTGACCTCTCTCTTCACCCACTTTTCTGTTAACCTCTCGGGAGGAGGTTCTATATAGATCCTTGTAATTGGTTCCCTCTTTCTACCCCACCTTCCCTCCACCCTCCTGGTATCGCCACTCTCACCACTGGTCCTGAAGGGATCATCTGTCCTGGATTCCCTGTGTTTCCAGTTCCTGTCTTTACCAGTGCACATTCTCTGGCCAGGAGGGGCTCCACTCTCTCTTTCTCCCCTTCATTTGCTCCCATGTGCTCTGATCAGACATGTCCCTCTCCCTGAGCTGTAGCTTCAGTGATGTCTGTCCTCTGAAGTAAATTCTTCTGGGGGAGGGGCGGCTGGGACCAGCCCCTCAGGCCTCTCCCTGCTTCATGCCAGTATGTTGCATTCAAATGTTGAAGCACTGGGCTGAACCCCTGTGTCATCTTATCTCTAATCCAAAACACTGAGCAAAGGGGTGAAGAAGATGTGAAGAGCAGAGAGAGTTGGGGAGGCATGGAGGGGGGAAACAGTTGTTCTTGGGGTAGTTGAAGCTGCTGTAGTAATTTGTTAAGTTTGAGTTCTGGTCTAAAAAGCAGGTTTCTGTTTATTGTCACATTATAGGATTCTTGAGTGTGAAAAGTGCAGAAGTCTTACTAAGTGATTAGTTGCCTTGGTAGTGTACTCTCCCAACTTTGTGAACTATAATAATCTTCATATAGGGTCAAAAGCATGTTCAATTAATATTATATGAAAGAATTAATTCAGTAAAAATGTTATAGAGACCATTGTCTAAATTATGGTTTCCCCAAATGGATAATATCACCCCTTGAATGATGACACTGGAATAATCCAAGGGGATTGGGCTATAGTATAAACGTTTTTATTTTTATTTTTTTATGGCATCACTGCCCTGGTGGGAGTAGGAAGCCCAGCATTGCTCCTGGAGAGCTGCTGCTGTGTTTGAACCACCAACCCTGGGGGCTGCAGTCCTGCACACAACCACTATGCCACCAGGGCTCAGCCAGCACAAACATTTTTAATTGTCAGGAGGAGCAAGGTAATTTTTTCCCCCTCAAAAGTGGTTGGTAGTTCAAAGACATTTAGGAACTGATTCTTTAGAGAAAGAATAAGCCAAGAGAGAGCATTTTGACTTGGGAAGGCACCCTGATGCCATAGCAGATTAGACCTGTTTACTGCAAGGTCAGCACTTCAGAACTTTCTAGCCATGGCAGAAAGATGAAGTTTTCTTCTTCTCTAAAGATTTAGTCTCAGAAACCCACAGGTCACTGAGTAAGAGATAATGTATAAAGAGCTTAGATTCCCCAATATTTTTGGCCTCCCACCACTTTTTCAAGAACAAAGCAAAATAACTCAGTGCCCCCCTGGCCGTTGAAAACTTTTGTACCAGAGCTCAGAATCCAGGATAAAGTGTAGGTATCTGCTTTGTTTTTTGTTTTGCTTTTGCAGCCCCCCAGATCATTCCAGAAGACCCCTCCCCCAGTGGTATTAGGCGCATTGGAAAAACACTGGCTCTGTGGCTACCACTGCTGTAGGTTATCTTGCTCACTGTGTTTAAATAGTACAGTGATGGCGTCGGAGATGTCAAGAAGGGGTTTTTTCTTTGATCGAGGCAGCAGCAGATTATCTTGAAAGCATTCACAGAATGTGTTTAAACAAACGAGACCATACAAAATACCAAGTGATTATGCCAAGCAAAAGAGATTTTAAAAACTTTGTAGTGTTATTTTGTTATAAAATGATTAAGGAAATGGACACAATGATATCTACCTTGGCAAGTTATGGTAGTGATGGGGAGATTACAGAAGAGAGAAGGTTCTGTTTGCAAGCGGTGCAGCCAACTCCAGAGACTTTAGTGATATACTATACTTTTCCAAGGATGACAGATTTTGGGCAGTGTTTATTTTGGAACAAACCTTCCATTCTGCCCTCACTGTATCCTATATCATGCACTGCCAGAAAATTCTGTGAGCTGCCATGAAACAGCTTTGGCAAGAGGCCAACTGGGATTAAAAAACAAAATCTATTTTTCATTTAAAAGCAGAGGATAGGTGTCAAAATACTTCAAAGAACTATTTTGAGCTACATTGAGTGGAATGAAGGAGGGAGTAAAAATCTAATGGGAAGATAGAAAGTTTCTGATTTGCTTTTGATGGAATTATATTTCTTTGTAAACATAAGCGTACCAGTTTAGATTTTTCTCTGTCTGTCGTTTGTCTCTTTATTGCCCTCTCTCTTCTAATCTTTGAGGACTAGCGCTAGAAGCCTTTGAATAAACTGGAAACAAGAGTGTTCTGACCATGACCTGGTGGTGTTTTATTTTTCTTTCTTCTTCTTTTTTTTTTTTCATAGAGGCGGCCCCAAAGGTAGACTTTGCAGCTGTATTCATGTTAATACTTGAATATTTGTTTCTCATTCTTGATAGAACCCAATGGAAACGAAATCATTTTTGAATACCAACTCTGACTTAAGTTTAAAAACAAAACGTTACCTAACCATGCAGTTGTGATGGTAAAACAGAACTGTAGTATATGACATATTACAAAATTTTAGGAGATTCGTTTACTAAGTGGAGAGATGCACTGTACTTTTATCTTAAATTTTAGTGTTTCCTTCTACATAGTGTTTGATTCAGAATGAAATCTATTCTTAGTGTAGCTGAGTGTTACACAGCTGCTGAGTGAACTTCAAATATGTAACATTCTTTTGTTTTTAAATGATTGCTGGAGCTTTTTCTCACTGAAGGGGTAAAATGAAAAGGAAGTAGATTTCTTGCCTAAAAAGAGTATCCTTGATAAGACTGAAACTAGAGATAAGTTGAGGCCTCAACTTATGGCTTCCAAGGTCTTATCACCACCAGCCTCAGAAAGCAGCTCCACCAGAGGAGGAGGCAGAAGATAACACCCCATGAGCACGCTTTCAAATGTCCTCCCTTGTATATGCCATGCCCTTACGAGTTCTTCTGTTTCACAGCCTTCTTAAGGGAATTCCGGAAGTTTGGTCCAGGCAAATACACAAGGGTAATAAAAGTCTTTTTTTTTTTTTTTTTCCAATTTTGAGTTTGTCATGCTTATAAAAACAAGTAGAAGAACCTAATACATGCCTGTTAGCTTGAGAAATTAAGCACTCTGCAACGATGATTGCTGCGCCGAGTACTCTTCTTCAGCCTTATTTCCCCTGGCCTCTTGATTCCCATTCCCAGGCAGAGAGCTCTGGGGGTGACCTGGCTCACGTGCTCAGCTGCTGAGCTGAAGGTCGGCGCTTTGGTGTGATTCCACCAGCGGCTCTGAGACAGAGCTGTGACACTTCTGTAAAGATTCTCTCAGCCATCAAGTTAATGCCGACTCATAGTGACGCCCTGTGGGTTTTCTAAGATCGTCGCTGTTCATGGGAAAACCCTTTGGGGGCAATTCTGTGAGATCCTCTAGGGTCAATATGAATTGGAATCATCTCTATGGCAATGGAATAAAATTGTCATCCCCATGCATATGCTTTTGCTGCGTGTATATGTGTACGTATAGCTATTATGTAGTATTGTAAGAATGTTTTCAAGCCTTATTTAGAAACATGACACTGTATATCTTATCCTTCAATGTATTGTTTCTGCTTCCTTGAAAATAAAGTGTGGTTGTGACAGGAGCCCTGGTGTCATAGTGGTTGTAAGTACCTGGCAGCCTCTGAACGGCTTGGGATTTAAAGCCACAGCTGCACTGTTGGAGAAAGACAGAGTGGCTGTGCGTCAGAATCGTCCCCATGGCATGGGTTTGGGTTTGGTAGTTGATACACGTGGTTTAGATTCCTTCCTTTTCAGCCTCCCTCTGCTTTTCATTCTCTAACATATTCAACTAGTCTCCCATTGACTCGAAGTCTTCTTCATCGACTATTTTCTCAGGACAGGAAGAGGAATAACTTAATGTCTCTAGGAATGCTGTTTTGACTTTCAAAAAAGCCAGTTTCCTTTTTCGGTGTGGAATGTCCTCGTTCATTATATCCCTGGGAAAACCCTATCTACTTTCCCAGAGGAGGCGGAGAAGAGTAATATTTCATTACACAGATGAACATGTCTTCTTGCAAAATGCGTAACAGCTGCTAAAACACAGCTAGCGATTGAGCTGCTGCAGGAAAAGCTTGGTGTACTTGACCAAAATGCTCATATTTTTCAAACATAGACCCATTATTGTCGGAAACTCGATGACACTGATTTGTTTCTTTTGTTTGATTTTTAAAAATTTGTATTTTGAATAATTTACAATTTACAAGTGATCTATTTTATTTTGTTAAAGGATGTGTATCTTACATGGTAAAAAGATGGAGAAAAGAAAAAAATACATTCTAGG
The DNA here is from genome assembly GCA_004026705.1 of Nesogale talazaci. Classification (NCBI taxonomy): domain Eukaryota; kingdom Metazoa; phylum Chordata; class Mammalia; order Afrosoricida; family Tenrecidae; genus Nesogale; species Nesogale talazaci. The sequence continues at coordinate 12,144 of PVJH01025876.1, read as the reverse complement.
AATTGAGGAGAAATACTTCTTTTGAGGCAGGCACTTAATGTGAAATAGATCTATATGTTTTTGCTTTGTGGTCTTTCTTTCTAAAAGCTCATCTCTGATCATTCTGTTTCTTCCCAGTCGCCCTTCTGTTGGTCCTTGCTATGTAGCGTCTTTGATCATGGTTTTGAACAGCTTTTGCAGAATAGCAGCAGAACTCCGTTCAGGTTGTCCCTTCAAGTGATTTGCTGTAGTGCATTCACCAGAAATGCTGAGGCAGCAAGGGAGACACTCATAAATGGGATGCTTTCCAGGGACTTTAGCTGCAAGCAAGGGAAACACAAGCCAAAATTAAGAAGGAAATGTTAGTTTGGCACCCAAGATGTAGTCCAGCCAGATATGCTGTTAACAGCGAAGTGTACTGTTTCAATTAAATTAATTAGGATCTGGGCAATGTGAATCATCGATTGTCCATTAAAAAAAAATGACCCAACTTTAAGCATATTAGAATTAGAAGCTAGGGTAAGACTTACCTTTTGAATAAAATTTGTTTAGAAAGGAAATTTTAAAATGGCCTTGGCTTTTTTCTTAGTGGATAGATTCCACTGACTCAGGATTGATCAAACCCAGCTGCCAGTTTGGGCCTTTCAATGTGGATGAGGAAAAGGACTTGCTAATTAAGATTTTGTTGTTGTTGTTGTTGTTGGAGAAATGATCAAGACAGAGGAGAGGAGGAACTGCTAATTAAGTGTGTGTTTTTTTTTAACTATTACTGTTTTCTTGCTAATCATTCAAGCTTGTTACATTTGGCTCCCCTTGCTTTCCAACTCATTTTATCTATGCATAGCGTAGGCAAGGGGAGATGTGAACGTGATCCATTCTTGTCTTTGAATCTCCTATTCAAATTGCTACAAGTCAAGCATTTTTAAAACAGAGCCCCTAGATCAGTGTGTGCAGCTAGGCAAATCAGTGGGAAATTTTAGGGTACCTTGATTTCTAAGTTTTATAAACTTGTTTCTGAAACTAGTGAAAGTCCCTGAATAAATCTGGATACCCCAAGATTTTACATTTCTTACAATATTTCTTTTTTCTCTCTCACGAGAGTTCTATTTTTTCCAATGCTGGAAGAAGGATAGAGATTAAGTGAATGTGTTCTAAAAAGTGTTGGTTTATGAATTGTTGCTTCAGGGCCTGCTGTTAGATCTGCTCGAGCTTACCATGTGGCACTAAGCAAGTCAGTACTTTCTTTTCCTCTTAAAAAGGATGGTTATATTCTAGAGTTTGTCAACCAAATTGGATTAATTTGAGGCTACAATTTATATTCTTTTGAAAGTGCCCCTCTTGTCTTAAGGGCCACTTTAATTTTCAGCAGCTAAGAATGATTCAAGTGCTCCAGCCAGAGCCAGATGCCAGGCTCTCCTTTCCTTCTTCGGCATTATCTGGCCTGTCCATGTCAGCAGGCTCATCAGGGCCTTCACTTTTGACATTGACTTTACTTTTTTATTCTTTTAGGTCTTTCCCTACTATTCCTTCAGTGGTTGGCAAGATATCGTTTCCACCTCACTCTCCACGTGCCATGCCAGTGACATCTTAGCTGCTAGAGTGTGGAGCTGGCCTGTGGGAGTCAAGTAAGTGCCTTTTTTACTATTTGGCATGGTTTTTGCTTACTTTGCAAAGCCATGTAGTGGAGCACCTTAAGATTAGTTTTTAAAAAGGCACTTGCTTGATCCGTGTGGGCTGACTCTGCTCCAGCTTGCTATTGAACACTTGGTAGCGCACCCAGAGCGGAACTAGCGAGGTGACTCTCGGAAATGGGCGTTTTTACTAGGATAGACGCTAAGGCATGCTAGGCCTGATCTGGACCTGACTTAGACACTTTGTATCAGGGAACATCCTCTGTTCTATCCCAGAATAAAGCAGAGCTTCTGTGGTAGGCTAAGCAGTTACTTTGGCCTTTTGGAAAGAGACTAAAGTTAATGACTAGCCCCAAGGCCTGTTGGTCTAAACTAGTTGGGTGCCATGGAAGCAATCTTCTGGGACAGTCTCGATGTTTATATGGATTAATTTGGCTCAATGTAGGAAAGAAATGTTGGTTGTCCTGCCTAAGATTTGGATTTCTGTGCTTATTGTTCAGTTGCTAAAATCTGGTATTTTACTTTTGCAGGTCACCTTGTAAATTTTGCCAATAAAAATATCACATCCCCTGTTATGTCATAACAACCATGTAAGGGAGAGTGTTTTCCTGCTCAGTCTTAGGTATTGGTGATGTGACCTGTTCACGCAGGGGAAACTTGAACTGTCTCAGGTATGTGAAGATCATGATTCATTAGCATTTTGTCCCTGTATACTAAAACACAGTTTATTTCAGTGTTAACTCATGATGTTCTTCGATTTAATCTGTCCTACCAGTTGACTATCTTGTCCCCACTCCTCCTTCCTATCCCCACCCCCCGCCTCCAACTCTGTTGAACTAAACAAGTTATAGCTGGGTCATTGCCTGTTTTCACAAATAATGTTATATTGGAAGACAGATACATCATCACTGTGTATTGTCTTTGGTTCCTTTTGTACTGACAGATTTTTTGCAACAGAGACTGTACAAACCCCCAAACCTAAGTATTTACTTCCTGATCTTTGAAGAAAAAATTTGCTACTTCCTACTGTTAAATTACTAAAATTAAAGTTTCTAGAACCATAGTTGATTTCAAATGGTCCTTTAGTGAAAAAACTAAGGGGACAAACAAACAAATATTGGCAGAATACTTCAAAAAGTATTCCCCCATTCCCCCCCCCCCAGAAGAACAGAAAACATTTGGGAAGGTGGACAGTAGTCGGTGTGAAATGAAAATAATGATAACTTATAATTTATCGAGAGGTCATGAAGGTGGGAAGGGGGGGAGGGAAAAAAGAGGAGCGGATACCAAGGGCTGAAGCAGAAAAAAAAATGTTGATGGTAACATGTACAAATATGCTTGATATAGTTGATGTATGGATTTTTATAAGAGCTGTAAGAGCCCCCAATAAAATAATCTTTTTAAAATAATAAAAAGTTTATGAAAAAATAGAATTGAATAATAATGTCATTGCACCATGGACTTTTGGAAGACTTCTGGTCCACTGGTGGCCTTTCTAATATAGGGTTAATGGGATAGAAACCTATGATGGCAGTTCAATTTCTTTATCTCTCCCCCCCCCCCATTATATTCTTTCTTCTTTCTCCTTGAGTGTAGGTTTTTATTCAGTATCAAAATGTTATTTTAATTTCTAAACTCTCAAAATTTATATAACAGGTATGGGGGGGAAGGGGGTGACAGCCATCACAGCTAAAACGGTGATAATGAAAGAATTCCCTGAGTGAAAAGAACTGGAGATCAGGGAAATTGAAGAGAAAGGAAGCTTCAAGGAGTGTCTTGAAACAGAGCAAACTTGTGTTTGAGCTGAAACAAGGTCTCTCTCATTTCTCGCCGAGGGTTCTTTGCTCAAATCTCACACTGTTTTAGGGACTGCTTGTTTTCCCAACCAAATTAAAGAACAGCTGCTTTCCTTTTTTCTCCCTGAAGTTAAAACAAAGACCCAATCATTTAAGCCACTAAGATATCATTTATTGGAGAGTTGACCATACTTGGAGCTTAAATGCTTTCATTTGATTGTTAGATGAGAACTTCGGGGTGTTGCTTCTGAATGAATCATGCAATGCTCATCGTGTTTGCTGGGAAAGGTTAGATTGAATAAAAAGGAAAGGCATCTTTGTCCTTAATTTTTTAAGTAGAAGCCAAATTAAAATTGGCAGAAATCGACTGTTTCTCAATTATTTATGTTTAAGCCCATAGATGAAAGGTACATGTTTGTGTATGTGTAAATCTGACTGACTAGTGACAACTACTTGGGGTATCTATTCTGAAAGGATCTTAGCAGATGTGTTATGATCTGTAAATTATGTTACAGAAGTTTTTACTTCAAAACAGTGTAGGTTTATTTTTAAAAGTTGGGAAGGTAGTACACAGAGTTCTTCTATATTTTTCTCTTCCCTTCCAGTTTTCCATTTTATTAACATCTTATATTATTATGGTGCATTTATTTTGATTAATTAACTTACATTACACATTATGATTAACTCAGCTTCATACTATATTCAGATTTTCTTAGTTTTTGCCTAATGATCTCTCTGTTCCAGGATTAAATGAATTTTTATGAACATGTTGCATTGCTGTTGAAGGCATTCATGTGACCCCCTTGGAATGTTAGACTAATTCTGAAGTTCCTTCCAGTATCCAAGAGTCTGATCAAACAAGTAGCTAGATAGGCTTTCCTGCTTCAAAATTCTGGTTTGTAACATTTATATTCTCTTGTAACAAGCTGAATAAGTCCTTACTTTACAATGTTGATGGCAATGGCTCTTCAAGTGTTTCATCAAGTCTATTGCAAGGACAAGACAGACTTGGTTAACTCTGTTCCTAAAAGTGTTGTGTGCTAAATTTCTGGTGAAAATATTTTAATATATTCTTTGAAAATCAAGTGGATCAACCATCTTATTTTAGTATGCTTGCCCTTCAGAAAGTAGTCATTGATACAAATTCCTTTTGATGAATCATTTTTTCTTATGTTTTTTTGGCCATCACTGCCCTCAGGTGGGAATAGGAGGTCCAGCTTTGCTCCTGGAGAGCTGCTGCTGGATTTGAACTGCCCACCATGTGGGTCGCAGCCCCACATACAACCACTATGCCTTGAGGGCTCAGCCCTCCTTTTGATGAATCATTAGTCATTCTTATTTCCTTGTAAAGACTTTAAATTACTTCTTCCTTAAACATTATTTATTAAACTTGAACATATACCTGTCTTGTGACTCAGCTGTATTAGTCCTACATTCATGACAACATGTACCTATTGAATTCGCCTACAGAAAGACATGAACAAAAGTGTTTGTCACAGGACTGTCTGTGCATGTCCAAACTGGAATGAGCCTACTGCTTATTGAGAGTAGAATAGATAAGTATGTTGTGACATAACTACACAACTGATAATAAGGAATGAGGAGGATAAGTAAACTATATACTGCAGCAGTGAATCTCACAGTTATGTTGTGAGAAAATGATTTATAACTTATCAAGGGTTCATGAGGGCGGGTGGGCGGGGAAGTGAGGAGGAAGGGGAGCTGATATCAGGGGCTCTCAAATGGGAAGAGAATGCTTTGACAATGATGATGGGGACATGTTTGCAAATGTGCTTGCCACATTGAAAGAATATGGATTGTAAGATGTAGGAGCCTCCAATAAAAGTATTTTTAAATTATTGTAAAAAAGAAGCTAGGCACTAAAGAGTAAGTACTCTAGTATTCCATTGACATAGATTTCAGATCAGACAACATCATCTATGTTATACAAAGACAGGAGATTTGTTATCCTTGTTTGGCAGTGAAAGGGGTGTTTGGAAGAAGGCATGGAGGTGACTTTTGGGGTGCTAATAGTGTTCTTCTTGTTGACTTGAGTGCTAGTTATATGTGGATACATGGGTGTGTGCTTGGGAAAATTTGTTGAATTTATATACTCTTCTGTATGCATGTTACCATTCAAAGAAAAAAGTACTGCAATTCAGAAACAACACCCAAATTTTCAGTGTTAACATTTGAAGTATATATATGGAGAACAAGCTAGACAAAGTAATCTTACATTTGAGAATATATGGCAGCAGACTATTATGAGATTATAAGGGTGTTATTGGCATGACAGCTGTGAGAGTTTTGTTTGGGTGTTAGCTGAATATAATAGGTGGTCGTATGCTTGTTTTTGTAACCAGGATTTCGAGATGTTTCAGAGGAGAACAACTTTGCTTTTTGGCTAGTGTTTAGTAGTCTCCATGACACAGCCTCCACCCATTCTTCAGGGACATTAGTGATCAGACAGTATTGAGTCCAGAAGGTGTGACTTAGTATATTAGTATGCTTGTACAGGATATTATGTCCTCTTCCCCACAAAGAGTCTTCGTTACGATTCATGAAGGAGCTTCAGTCTGCATCTTTTTATAGTTTGCGTGTTTGACTTTTAGGGCATAACCTGAAACCTAACATTCATAGGATTTGCCTTCTACATGGACTCTTTTCCCTGGCTTTTTTCTTTTCTTTGCTGATTGCTTAAAGATTCTCTCAGATCAACAGTTTCCAACTCCATGGCTCCAGAAAGTATGGATTCCATGAGCATTTGAAATTCTGTTTTGTATGTGTCCCATTTTGGTGAGATTCTTTGGGATCTTTGGCCAACATGTTCACTAATGGTAGCCGAGGACCACCTGCTTTTTCCTCGCTCATGACAAAGGAGACCGTTTGTTTTTATGCATCCATCGGGAACTCGGGTAACTCTTTTCCCTTGGTCTTTTGGGGTGGTGCATTACACTGATATACATTTGGGGGGGGAAATCACTGCCCTCTGGTGGGAGTGGGAGACCCAGCCTTGCTCCTGGAGAGCTGCTGCTGGATTTGAACTGCCAAGCCCGTGGGCCACAGTCCCGCACTCAACCACTATGCCACCGGGGCTCAGCCCCGCTGATAAACATTTTTTAATATTGGACCATTCCTGCATTTCTGAAATAAAGTCCACTTGTATTTGATTCTTTTAATAAAATTTTGTTGAGAAGTTTGACATTTATGTCTATAGAGATTTTGGCTTGTAGTTTACTGCTCACTCTCTCCTCTCCACAAAAGAAGAATATGTTCTTCACCACAAACTCTTCAGTATGTAAAAGAATCCCTTAACACGTAGATACTAAAATATCTCTGAATGAATCCTTGAATATATGCTTCTGTTAAAAATACAAGTTGGGAGGTGTGTGTGATTTTCTATCTGGGTATGAAATTTATTGATCGTCCTAGATGATTTCTACTATACACCACAGATTTTTATGTCTGTCTTGCAGTCATGATACATTACTGCTATTTCTAGGCAGTGTTGTCTGTGGGTGGGAATAATGGCTATATTTGCTTTTGAGACTGAAAAAGCAGCATTTCATTTTGTGTGAAATGAAAGTATCTGCGACACACAGAAACAAATCACCTTGGTTTTGTTATTGATAACTGAGACTTGAAATTACCCTTCACTTAAACTTCTTATGAGGAGCTCAGTGATTTTTATGATTAGGTATTTGTTTGACAGTGTGTTTTTCTCACAATAAATCCTTTTGCGTTTAAACATCAGTGCTAAAAAATGACAAAATGGAATTCGTACATTTTAATTGAAGGTTGAAATAGGCTATGAGAAAATTTTTCTTTATAGATACTTACAGTTTAGCCTACTGATTTATTATCATTAAAAATGTGCATGACTTCTTTATCATAGTTTTACACAAACAGTGCTATGTGTCACACCTTTTTTGCCAGTCTCACCTCCCCATTTCTTTAAGCACATTGTGCTATAAAATGTGAAAAGATGGCTCACTGCCACAGAGGTGATCCTGGCACATAGTGATCCCACTGGCCACGTACAGCTGCTGCTTAGGGTCTCCCAGCCTCAGTCTTGATGGGAGCACAACGCCACATCGTTCTCGCCCGGAGAGAGGCTGTGCCGTGCCCAGCTTTGCAGTTAGCAGGCTAATGCTTAACCCACTGCACCAGCGAGATTCCTTAGACGTTGCTTTTCTCCTTGACCTCAACTGCTACCTCTCCCCTTCTAAAAAGAATTCAGCTTTCCACTTGCCTTCTGTCCAAGACATAAGTATCCATTTACAATGAGGTAGTAAGATTGAGCTTTTATCACCAACTTTTTTTTTAAACATCTACTGTAAATATTTTTACAAGTAAGAGACCAGTGTAATAAGAGTTGAAAACATAATGATCAGAGTTCCTGTTTCCAAATTAATCTTTCTAAGGCAACCACAATAGCCCATTTTTGTTTTCAGGTTTGATTCTCAGAGGTCAAATAAGAGTGTCGCTTGATGATCTTTCCTGCAGACCACTAAGAAATGGGGGCATAAAATCATTTCCCTTTGAGAATTTGCATTATTTCCTTGAGTGACACTTTTGCTAAAGTGAGCAATATATCTTTTCTCAAAGCTGTTGGGCAAGGGAAGAAAAAAATCTCTTGTCAAGTTTTGTTCTGTTGCTTCCATCTTTGAGAAAATGTTTGCCTTCAGGGTTTTTTTCCCCATTCAGTTTTTAATAATTACCAGACAGATTTATCAGGACAAAGGTAGTTTAGTTTAGGTTCATGTATATGTGGTGATAGTTCTTTTCTAACATATTCAGAGTCATTATCTGTTTTAATCATTATCTATTTCCTGTTAATAAAAGTTAATGAAATTTTCAGTATAGAAAAATTGAGATATACATAAAGGCAGAAGGAAGAATGGCTAACATTTTCATCAATTCCCTTCCAGATATATATGTGTGTGTGTATGTGTGTGTATACATATATATGTATACGTATACACACACATATTTTAAATGCAGTTCATTTTGCTTATGGCTAAAAAATAGTTCATTTTGTATATAGAATATAATATGAATGTATTTTGCACCCTTGGCTTAGCATTATACCAAATATTTAACAAATATCTCATAAAATTTTATAGATGCATAATGTTTGAGAAAATGGTCAAAGCATTGTGTTTGTCACACACTTTTCAAAATAGATTTTTTTTGGTGGCACGTATTTGAGAATTTTAAAAGATAAACATTCTTTTCCCTTGAGACAAGTTTTAGGGAAACTAAAAACAAAACAAGACAGTGAAACTATAATTACCTGATAACCCTTCCATATTGTGTAGCAATGTGAATAAAATTTTTGTACTCACCATGTTCTTAATCACTCACAAGTATCAGACATCAACTACAATTAACTGTGCAGAGTATGATTTAAAAGTCCTTTTTTTTTTTGAGATGCCATCCTTGAAAACCAGAAGTCTTTTGCCATTTTAATGAAAACTATTAGACTCTTTGTTAGGCTATTAAAAAAATCCATCTATGATGTGAGTACCAAGAATATTATGAAATTATTTCATAATAAATTATATGCTTTCAGAGTTGTTGTCCAATGTTTTTGCAACTATAGTTCTTTCATGTAGGCATATGGATATACTATTAAAAATTAATTTTCTTCTGTTGCATATTTGTTTCCAACCTTGTACTTTTAGCTTTGCTACAGTGAATAATTGTGAGTATTCCTCATTACTCATATATGAGTTTATGCAATATGTTCCTAGAAGTAGCAGGTATGAGAATTATTATCTGCTCTCATCTTGCCAAAACAATGTTACCAATTTTTTAAATCTCCATCTAACCAATTGATGAAAAAATGATAACTAAACACAGATTTAGTTTGCATTCATATGTGGTAAATTTGAGCATATTTTTATATGGATTTCCTTTTTCTGTGATTTGAAGATGATATTCCTTAATTCTTATACGAGGGTTGGCCATTTTCTTGTTTTTTAAAATCATTTTATTGGGGGCTCACACAACTCTTGTCACAATCAATACATACATCTATTATATGCAAACCATATTTGAACCTTTGTTGCCATCATCATTCTCAAAACCTCCTTCTACTTAAACCCTTGGTACCAGCTCCTCATATTTCCCCTCCCTCCCCACTCCCCCTCCCTCAAGAACCCTTGATAATTTATAAATTATTATCTTGTCATACTGTACACTGTCCAATGTGTTCCTTCACCCACTTCTCTCTTGTCTGTACCCTAGGGAGGAGGTTATATGTAGATCCCTACAACTGGTTTCCCCTTTCTACTCCACCTTCCCGCCATCCTCCTGGTATCACCACTCTCACTACTGATCCTGAAGGGATCATCTGTCCTGAATTCCCCATGTTTCCGGCTCCAGTCTGCACCAGTGTACATCCCTTAGTCTAATGTTGGCCATTTTCTTATTGATTTTTATCCCTTTTTCTTTTTTAAAATCATTTTATTGGGGACTTGTACAGCTCCTCACAATCCATTGTGTCACACACATTTGTACATTTGTTGCCATCATTATTCTTAAAACATTTGCTTTCTGCTTGAACCCTTGGTATTAGCTCTTCATTTTCTCCCTTTCTCCCCCTACCCCTACTCCCTTATGAACCCTTGATAATTTATAAATTGTTATTATTTTGTCATGTTTTACACTGTCTGGCGTCTCCCTTCACCCACTTTTCTATTGTGGGACAAGAGGAAAGTAACAGGAAATAGAGGAAAGAACTAGGAGGCAAAGGACATTGATAGAGGTCTAAATACAGGCATGTACATATGTAAATATATTTATGATCATAGGGAGATAGATCTGTATATGTATATTTATAGGTTTAGTATTAAAGTAGCAGATGGACATTGGACCGCTACTCAAATACTCCTTCCCTCAATGCAAGAACATTCTATTAAACTGACATTCCATTATGCTCACCTTATGATTTTAAAGAACTTTTAAATGAATTATGGAAATTAACTTTCTGTGATCTGAGTTGCAATTTTTTCCTTTCTGTTTTAGTGATGTTTAGTGTGTGTGTGTATGTGTGTGTGTGTGTGAGTGTGTGTGTGGTAGTTGCTTGTTCATTTGTTTTTCTTTTCAATGTAGGTCTTTTGTTTATTAAAACTGGGTCATCTTATACATTCTTTCCTACATCTTGTTTTTCTCACTTAATAATAACTAGTGTAACTTTGTCTATATCATGGTATAGCTCTGTACTATTTCCATTATAGATATACACTGTAACTACTGCATGATGTGATTATAGCTTTGTTTGTTTAGCTAATCCTTTGTTGCTGGACATGCATTTTGCTTTTTTATTTTTAGCCACTGTGAACAACATGATAGTGTCATGTTACATAATCTCACATGCTGGTACTTTTATGGTATTTGCAATGAAAAAGGGAAAGATGGATTGACACAGTGGCTATACCAATAGGTGCAAACAGAAATGATTGTGAGGATAGTGCCAGCCCACACGATGTTGACGTTTCCACTCTTGCGCTTGCTGGCTATGGTCGCTGTGAGTTGAAACTGGCTTAATGGTACCTTCTATTAACAAGCTAGGATCTATGATATTTTGTAGGAGCTCTGATGGTGATGTTGGGTAAGAGTTAGACTGCTAGCTGTAACTCACCAGCTGCTTCAAGAGATTTGTAGACTGTAAAGACATAATTATAGCCAGGCTGAGCCCCACTGGCGTAGTGGTTGTGTGGGGGACTGCGGCTCACTGAATTGGTGGTTCAAATCCAGCAGCAGCTCTCCAGGAGCAAGGCTGGGCCTCCCACTCCCACCAGAGGGCTGTGATGCTCCCAAAACAAAACAAACAAAAAGAACAAGACCTATAGCCACAGAATTGACTCAATGATAGTGATTTGGTTAGGACAGATAGCCAGGAATGAGAGTGCTGGTTTAAGGATATATTTATGAGGGGGCTTCAAAAAGCTCATGGAAAAATTACATTGTTTTCTAATTCTTTTTTTCCAACGTGTACCTCCCTAGGTTTGGTCCTCCCTCCTCCCCTTACCCTACTTCTTGGACCAATTGTTATGGTACAGAAGTTTTCTCTTTTATACTCACCATACTGTTTCTACTTACCTCAGGGGGCTCATGCAGTATTTCTCCTTTTGTGATTGACTAACTTCGCTTAGCATAATTTCCTCCAGTTCTTCCCACACAGAGATGTGTTTCATGTGTTCATCCGAGCTTTTGAGTGAGGCATAGTATTCCATTGTGTGTATGGGCCAGAATTTGCTAATCCATTCATCTACTGATGGAAATTTAGCTTGCTTCCATGTCTTTGCGATTATGAATTGTGCTGCAATAAACATTGGCGTGCATACCACTGGCTGTGGTTTATTTCTTGCCTCTTCTGGGTATATACCCAATAGTGGTATAGCTGGACCGTAGGGTAGTTCAACTTCCATTTTCATTAAATATCGCCAGACTGCTTTCCACAGTGGCTATACATATCTATACGACCACCAGCAATGTAGAAGTGTTCCTATTTCACCACATCCCCTCTAATATTTGTTGCACTCTGATTTTCTGATCTGGGCTAGCCTTAAGGGTGTTAGATGATATCTCATGGTTGTTTTGATTTGCATTTCTCTGATGGCTAGTGAGCGGGAGCATTTTCTCATATGTTCATTGGCCATAAGGACCTCCTCTCTAGTGAAACTTCTTTTCAGTTCTTTTTCCCATTTCTTCATATGGTTATCTGTTTT
>PVJH01025875.1:0-30852 GCA_004026705.1 Nesogale talazaci | reverse complement strand
CGGGGCTCAGCCTCCAAACATTTTCTACTTGAGTCCCAGGCATGAGCTCCACTTTCCCCCTTTCCTCCAGTTTTTTTTAATTCCAGCTCCCCATATTTCCCTGCCTCCTGCCTGCTCCCCCATGAACCCTTCATAATTTACAAATTGTTACTACCTCTTCTTATCATGCACTGTCCAAAGTATGGCCTCACCCACCCTACCCCAGTTGTCTTCACCCCAGAAAGGAGGTCACATGCAAATCCCTGAAATTAGTTCCCCCTTTCTACTCCACCATCCCTCCACCCTCCCAGTATCACCACTTCTCCCATTAGGCCCGAGGGATCATCTATTCTAAAGTCCCCATGTTTTCGAATACAGTGTGCATCCCTGGGTTTAGCTGCATCTGATTTGAAGGAACCTAGTGATATTGTTTATTTTACGAGCCAATTCCAACCCACACTTGATAACAATGTTATGAATATGGCTTATTCATATTATCTTCCCATAAGTTCTAGTCTCTCTGCTATCTCTATTTTTCCAAAAAGCAAATATTTTCCCATTTTATTAATTTCTTATTTTCTTTAAACTTGCTTTAAATATTTGTCAGCCAAGGCAAGAGAAAGTTTATCTAAAATTGCAACATTAATCATGTCACATCAATGTGTGTTTTTCAAGTTCTTTTAAGATCTTCCATCTTCTCAAAGAACTCACATTGCAGACACATTTAAAATCAACCTTGGTTTCTTAAGTTCCTGCCTAGAGTCTCGAGAGTGCTGTAGACACTCAAACACAATTTATCAGTAGGATCTACAGAGGAGGGTAGTTGTTGGCTACCAAATTAAATTCATTTTTTCTGAGTCATCTTCTTTAATGAGAAAATGAAGGAAAGAAAATGGGACATTTAAAAACTAATAGAAATCTTGAATATAATAACTACTGACAAAAGACAATTAAGGATTCCTTTTTAAAATTTAATGGGAATAAATGAGAATGTTCAAATGAAAGACAACCACAGGAAAGAATGAAATCTGTTAAGTTGCAGTATTCTTAATTAATTGCCTCATGTCAAAATAAAATTGAACAACTTTTAAAAGTGCTATGAAATAATGATCCCCGGTCTCTAAAAAAATTAAAGATGAATTACTATTACTTTTGGTGTGTTCCTAATTAAGCATCCTGTTTTCCATCCTATAATTCCATTACATCCAGAATCATATGCCTATATTTTCCTACATCGAGAAATAAGCAAAAGTTGTAGAACAGAAAATGTTCTTTTCAATAGATTACAGTGTTTGTATAAAGGAGAATTGGCACTAATTAAAGTGGCACAACCCACATCTCCAGAGTTCTTCTTTACAATTATTATATGTTGCTAGTTGGCCAAGATACACACAGTTTGGTGATACTTATAAAAATTTTAAAAGCCACATGCCTTTGGGAGAAAGACAGAGACAGAGAAACTACTCTAAAATCCAAAAATCCAGTGGGATTTTTTTTTTAAGGCAACAAGATTTTGTCTTTCATTTCCAGGTATATTCATGTGTTTTCTGCACTAATCAAGTCAAACTTTCTCCAGATTTTTTTCTCCAGAGTAGAAAAAATTGAGGTGTAGGGAAATAGAGGTGGGAGTATAGGCTGGTAATTTTGAAATAAGTCTCTTCATAAGGGCATTAATACTTGATGATCTTCTTCCTTGAAATTCAAATAAAGAACTCAACTATCCAGATGTAGTAGGAAGTCAAGTATCTTCCTCCTATGAGTTCTATTTAGTTACCCATAAAAACTAGGGCTTTTATGAACGTGCTAGAGAGATTAGTTCCCCCAGGGCAGTCTTCAATATTCCTGCCACTGGCACAACTGTGCCTCCCTTAAACACTAGCCGAGTAAAATCACGTGAATTTCTTGCACAATCAGATTGTGTAAGATATGTATGTGAGAAGATCACAACTATTTGACTCTCATATATATCTTGAGTAATTTTCAGTACCTGATCATCAAGAATGACCCACTGTACCAATTTCGCCCAGCTTTCCTGGTGAGTTAGATGTTGGACCATACGAGATTTTCTTTGACTTACAGTTCCTAATAGTGTTGTCCTGTAAAAGGGAAGTCAATACATGTATAGTGTTCTCAAATATGATCCTTTCTTCTGTAAAGTTCAAGAAGCCTTATCGGTAGAGATATCAGATAACAATTAAATACCTATTTTCACATAAAATAGAAAATGATATTAAAAGTTGGTTTTCCATTTAATATCAGCACACAGTTTTAACCAGGGTTAGTGATTTTAAAAAAATCCTCCCTGAAGAGAATATCCTCTTAGCCTGCTGTTGTTATTGACATCCAAACTACTTCATTCCACACACCATGAGACCGAGTAGAGTAGCCCCAGAGGGTTTTCTAGGCTGGAGAATACTGCCCTGCTAACTGTGAAGTGGGTATTTCAAACCCACCCGCTACTTCATAGGAGAAAGATGAAGTTATCTGTGCCCATGAAGATTTGCAGTTTTGGAAACCCTAAAGAGGGTAGTAAGGAGTCAGAATCAACTCGAGGGCAGCAGGTTTGGACTATGAGTTTGGACTTTTAGGGAAGTGGATTGCATTTCATCCTCCCTTGGAACTGCCATTCAATTAGGAGCTGAGAGCTGAATGGCAGTGCCACCATCTGAGCTTCCTTTTTTTAACTTAAATTGTTTTTGTCCTTTTGCATTTGGCTTATTTCACTTAGCATGATTTCCTCCAGTTCTTTCCATGCAGCAATATGCTTCCTGCATTCATCATTGCTTTTCAGTGATGTGTAGTATCCCATTGTATGTATGTACCAAGGTTTTTTAATCCATTCATCTTTTGATGGAAATTGGGTTGTTTCCAACTCCTTGCAATTGTACGCTTTGTTGCAGTGAATATTGGAGCACGGATATCTGGTAGTGGTTTGTTTCTTGCCTCTTCTGGGTATATGCCTAGTAGAGGCATTGCTGGATAATATGATAACTCAATTTCTATCTGTTTTAGAAATTTAAGAACTAAAAAATTTATTATTGTAAATGAAGGTGAGTACAGATTGGAGACCCAAAGTCAACCTGTAGGTAACAGACTTCCCTTTATAAGAGAGGTTATAGGGAGGAGACGAACCTGTTAGGATGCAGTGTAGCAATAATTAAGCATAAAGCTTTCCTCTAGTTCTTCAATGCTTCCTTCTTCCCACTATCACGATCCCAACTCTACCTTACAAATCCTGCTAGACCAGAGGTTGCACACTGGTACAGATAGGAGGCAGAAATATGGGGAATCCAGGACAGATGATTCCTGCAGGACCAGTGGTGAGAGCAGTGATACTGGGAGGGTGGAGGGAAGGTGGAGTAGAAAGGGGGAACCAATTACAAGGATCTACAAACAATCTCTTCCCTGGGGTATGGACAATGGGAAGTGGGTGAAGGGAGACATTGGACAGTGTAAGATATGACAAAGTAATAAAATGGAAGCAAACACATTGAATCACCAAGGAACCTTCAAACTACATTGTTGGTCCTGTGTGCCATTAAATGGATTCCTACTCATAGCAAATCCTATTTGACAGAGTAGAATTGTCTCATAGTGTCACATCAGATATAATCCATACAGATTTACTGTAAATAAAGATCAACTTGATTGAACAGTTTGGGAATCTTTTTAATTTTTGTCTTTCTTTCCAGTTTTAATTTTTTAGCTTTACCTTGTTGCTTGAATGACAGAGATGATCATTAGTCTTACATTCAACTATTCACACATTTTTTTCATGTAACATTACTTATCCCATTTTTCCTGTAATTTCCATTCCATCCCTCCTCTTCCCTAACTCTTCCTGCCTCTTGAACTTTGTACTTGCACAAATACTGTTCTTCTGATAGCAAAGGGTTGATTATTCGAAGGAATGTGTACCCACTTATTGTTATTATTCATCTTCTAGATCTCTTTAGTGCTTGGCTAAAAATTGAATCTATGGAGTGAGTTCAATTCCAAGTCTGAAGCATAACAAAATCTTGTGATTTCCACCAGTCTTGGGATTATCAGATGCAGTGCTTCCTTTGGTCTCTCTTTTCTTTGTTGGAGATGGTCTGAGTAGCTTGTCTGCCTATCCTGCTCCTTTTTCAGAATGGTCCATACATTTGTATTCTTCATGGGAGAATTTTTTTAATGTAAATTTTATTTTATTGAGGACTCTTATAGCTCTTATCACAATTCATGCACATTTCCTTTTTGTCAAACAAATCTGTACATATGCCATCATTATCTTTTTCAAAGCATTTTCGTTCTACTTGATCTCCTGGCACCAGCTTTTTATCAGCTCCTGGTGATAAAGCTGTGGGTTGCAACCCCTTTAGGTCAAACGACCTTTTAACAGGTGTTACCAGATTCATTACAACAGCAAAATTACAGTGATGAAGTAGCAACGAAGATAATCTTATGGTTGGTATGTCACCACAACATGAGAAACTATATTAAAGCATTGCAGCACAAGGAAGGTTGAAAACCACTGGCCTATATCAGTGGCCACCAAACTGTGACTCTTGATTAATACTGTGGCTCTTTCAGTGTGAATATATGGCTCTGAAAGAACATTGAAAGCGTTTGAAAATTATGATTTCAGATCATGGTGATTTCACTTGTTTGGGAAAACATATTTAAGACTCCTGTGATTTTAAAATGTTTGGTGGGGTAGGATTGACTCTTTGGTCTCAAAAGTTTGCTGGTCCCTGGTCTAGGGAGTTAAATATTGGACAGCCATTTGGAAAGGCAACCATTTGACTCTACCATCTGCTTCAAGGGAGTGAGGTGAGATAAGCCTTAGAGTAGTTCTCTTCTGTCCTGAAGGGTCATTATGAGCTGGAGTCCCTGAGGTCTAAGTGGGTTTAGTTGTTTGTGGTTGTGGATAGGGACAGTTGAGTCAGTCTCACCTCATGATGTCCCTATGTTCAATAGAACATAACACTACCTGATCCTGAACCATCCTCATGCTTGTTCTGATGTTTGGTTCTTTGTCACAATAATATTTGAGTTTTTTTGGTCAGGTACCACTAAATATCAATTCTGTCCTAAATTGGAAACGATTGAAAATTTGTTGTGGATAAGATACCACATGCTTAAATTCAGGCATCTGACTTAGATAAGAGATTTATTAAATAGAACATTTCATTATTATTTCCATTAAGTGACCTACAAGGCTGCATTTTCAATCTCAATGCTGGACTGCCTCTAGGTAACTCAGTTGGTAAATAATCATCCCCTAAACCAAAGCTACCCTTTACTGAGCTTTAATTTTATGCTGAGGTCTTTATATACATTATCTTATTTAATCCTTTAACCTTCACAACAGTTCTTTCTATAGGTATTATTATTTCCATATTATAGATGAAGGAAACCAAGATTCAGAGAAGCTTAAGATCAAAGAGATATTAAACAGCAGAGAGTGTATTCTTATGCATCTTGCCCACCTGATGCAAAGCTCTTTCTCTTTCCACTACTGGGTTACATTCTTCCATCAATTGTAGCCAAGAGAGAAAGAGAGAGAGAGAGAGAGAAAGAGAGAACTATTGAAGTGCTAGAAAGAGTTCCAGCCAGACCATTGACCATTTCTGAAAGAAAGGCCATGCCTGTTTACCAAGTGTGTCCCATCAGTCCCTCTCTTACAGCCATTTGAAAAGGAAGGAGGAGGAAAAGATGCACCTCTGACCAGGGAAAGGGCCTATAGATACACAGGAGCAGAACTCTTGGGTGGTTGGTGTAAGAAAAGTTAGTGCAGCAAAGGGGAAAGCAAGGCACACTTACTCAACTTCCAAGTGCAGCAGCTAAATATAACAGTAAGCTTTTTCTTGATTTCTTGATTTATTAGAGACAACATTCTCCTCCATTAGGGCAGCTAAGGCAAAGTCAAGCCATAGCACTGTGATTGCCACTGTGTGGCCTGGTGCCAATGAGGAAGAGCAAACATGACCCTGTCTCCCATTTTTCAGCTGGGCTTCTCAGTCTCAGGCTGAACCTCCTAAAATAATTGCAAGGATCACCTTTTATAGGTCTCGCTTATAAGACGTGTCCTTTTAAGAACTATCTATGTAGAATCAAATTGAAGATAACAATTAGAAAGGCAAAGATGGGAAACTTAGAGACCAGAGAGCTTATGTTCATGAGGGTTTATGAGGTAGGAAATACTTGAGTAAGGAGGGGGAGAATGTTTGCTCAACTCTAGAAAAGCAATCCATACCATTGCACTACTGTGTTGACATAATTGATATGGTGAATGTTCTGACATTATATATGTGTATATATATATAGTATGTATGTGAGTGTATGTATGTGTGTGTGTGTATATATATATATATATATATATTAATAGCCCCCTGGAGCTCCAAGCTGACCTCTCACCAGCTACCAATACCAACAAGAAAAACTACCTTCTCAGGCTGCAAAATACCCCAGGCTGAACTTTAATGTCCCAGCTTGGATCTCAGGACTGTCCCTAAAATAATAAAAAAGGGCATGAAATCCTCTTTGGTCAAGTCTGAATTCTGTGCCAGCCTGGTGGCATGGCAGGGAGTCAGCCCTCCTAAGGAATATCAGTTAAGTGGGAAAAGATGTTCTACTCATTCCAGATGACAATAAAATAGACAGATGTCCACATTGATGGTCATCTTAGCTGCCAAATGTACTAATCCATTTTATTGTAAGCCCATGTCACTGTGTTGACCACTTTCTCTTTGACTGTCCTTTTATTCTTTGGTTTTGGTATGTTTCTAACCATCAGCAAACAAACTAGGTGCCTGCTTAGTAGTTACCATTGAGCTAGTATTCCAGTTCAGATAGATATTCATTACTTGGAGTGTACCTATGTCTTCTGCCATAATGCATGATGAAATGCCTTCATTAGAAGGCACTCTCCCAAGAGCACACCTACTGGGTAACCAGAATGTTATCACTTTTCACTCCTCTCTTACCCACCCCCCAAAACATCAGTGCATGGAAGCCAAGGAGGACAGTTCTATTGAAAGGACACCATTCACTATTCTAACATTGCAAAGCATCTGGAAATTTCAGATCAAAATCACTAGTCATTTTGTAAGTGTGGTGCAGTGAATTACTTGCTATGGCACTTGGAGGATGGAGGTGTAGTTGGCTCATTAGGTCAGCTTTGGGATTGATGCTGATGATGATTTTCTCTCCTCCTGAAGTTAAACAAGCAGGTCTGACACCAGCAAGTGATTTTTACAGCAAGCATCCTCTAAACCAATTGTTACAAACAGGGTAGGTTAAACTGGGTTCTCCAGAGAAGTAAAACCAAAGACCCTTGCATGTGTATGTATATAGGAAGAGATTTATATCCAGACCTGGCTCACAAAGTGTAGAAGTGGATAAGTCCAATCCAGTTCAAATCAGTGGGTCAGATTTGTGCTAGAGCTTTTTCCTGCACCATGTAGCAGCAGAGGCTAATGAACAGGATGTCGAAAGATAAGACCTGAAGCTGGTAGATGCAGAGTTGAATGAATCTGAGGTCAGCCAAATGAATCCAAGGTTGGCAGTCTACTGCTGGCTCCTGAGCTTGGCAAGAAGTCTAGCAAAAGGTTGACAAACCAGATGCAGGATTCATATCTAGCAGTAGGAATGAGTTAGCTTTTCCCCACTGTCAATCGACGCAAAGAGTCCTGGACCACATCCCAAATAGACCCTTGCTCAATTATATCAAGATTGAGACCAGATACAGGTGGTGCTACTCCACTCTATTTTTTCCATAACTGCTTGGCTTCTTCACTCTAGGTGACATAATGGATTTGACAATATCGTGCTACAAAGCAGAATCCTGGTCCACTCAAGTTGACATAAAAAATCTCACACAGAAATTTCCACATAATCAAAGCAGACTCATTAATGATCTTGTCATCTCCTCTACCTCTTTATCTGTACTGTTCATTTGATCATGGAATCACATACCATCTTACATTTTCATTCCTGTGTCTGCTCTACACAACTCTTGAGACAGTGTAAATGCAAATGCTTAGTAGACCAGGACAGGTCATGTAAATGAGTAACTCAGGTTGGGGTAAGACAATAGGGAATGGTGGGGTGGGACAACAGGGAAGTGAGTGAAAGGACACATTGGGCAGTGTACAGTATGAAAATAATAACAATTTATAAATTGCTAAGGGTTCATGGGGGAGGAAGGGGTAGGAAGGGAAATATAGGGAGCTGATACTGGGGGCCTAGGTGGAGGGAGGATGTTTTGAGAATAATGATGGCAACGAGTGTGCAAGTGTGGCCTGCATACAATTGATGCATGTATGAATCGTGATGGGAGCTGTGTGAGCCCCCAACAAAATGATTCATTAAAAAAAGGAGGGAAGGAGAAGGAGGAGCTTATACTAAGGGTTCAAGCCGAAAATATTTCGAAATGAATATGGTAATATGTGTACAAACTTCCTTGATACAAATGATGCATTGAATGTTATAAGAGCTGTAAGAGGCCCCAATAAAGTAACTGGAAAATAAAAGAATAGCTACTCTTCAGGTTTAACTGGTTGTTGTCATGAGGAAATGAGGGGCTTAAGTCTTCAATCTTCTGAGGTTTGTTCCCTTGAGAGAAATCTCAACTCTAAATTTTAAAGTGAAACACCCCATTCCTCAATACTGGCAATAAGATCAGATTTTGATTTTGATGCAATATGTTTAATAATTTATGATAAGACATTTCATACACCAGACAAATACATCTACAGACCACAGCTACCATTTTGTAACCTTTTGTCTTTGTGTCTTTCTACTCCACAAGAATGGAAAGATTTGAGGAGTAAGTATTTTCCTGCAAACCTCACAATACTTTTCATAGGATGAAACTCGTGCCAAGCAGTCAATAAAAAGAGAAACAAAATAAAACTTGCTGATAAATGTTGGAAATAAATAAATGCTGCGGTAGCAATTGCATTGCATCAATTTGTATTGCCTCAATAAGGATGTCAAATAACCTCACCAAAACATTTTGTCACCAAAGTTTGTGATGATCTAGAAGGTTTCCAAGCATAATGGATTCATTTAAATAAAAGTTACCCAAACTCTGCCTGTGATTCAGAGTTATACTAGCATGAGAAGGTAGCAGGACTGGAAGTCCGGATTACACACCTACACCCTACAGAAGCCAGACATAGCATCCACCACATTTTCTCCCAGTCCTTCTCTTGTTTTCTATAGGGAACCCCAACTGTGTACACAATATTTACTGGTGAGTTCCAGCCGGGGCTCTCACAAATTTCATAACTGGACTTAGATGTCAAAAACACATTAAAAGAGACAAAGTATTCCTAGATACGGTAGTCTACCTTGGTCTCTGCATCTACACCTTAAAAGTTCGTCTAGACAACAAGGGTCCTAACTAAACATTGATCAAGCTTTATTTGAGAGATACTTAAATGACAATGGTATATAATATCTATATTTGACTCACTGATTTCACAAGTCAGTACCTAACAGGACTAGAAATCGATACGAACTAAAATCCAAGGCTGGCCAACTGCTTTATCTTTAGCCTTCAAATTAAAAACTGCACAACTCATTTGAGTGTTTAGGGGTGGCTAGGACAGTGGCCACATGTTCTTTAGCTGAGAGGAAGCTACTTTTCCATTCCTCTGTGGTTCTGTTTCCCAGAACACTGATAAAATGCATCAGAGGATGCTTCTGTTTGTAAACCTTGCGATGAACACAGTGCCCTGTCTCTGGTTTTCATGTCTAGAAGAGAAGAATAGGTTAAACAATCTGGGAATGAGGTGATGACATTTCCCAGAGGACCTACTAGGGAAATGTTATAATGAGGTCCTTCGATGAAAAATGAGAATGGAAGTGCAAGATGATCCAAGAAGACTAAGTCACTCATTCTTGGGCATGACAACCACAAAGACATGGTAATAATGTCCCCTTGGTTTCTTTGCTCCCTCTTTGTTAATGCTGCCATCAAGTTGGTTTCAACTGTGGAAGCCCCAGGGACTTCAGAAACAAACACTGTCCAGTCTTGCACCATAGTTGAGGTCACTGGCATGCTTGAACGTGCTCTTGGGGTTGCTGTTCTGTTTGTTTGTTTGTTTTTTAGTGCCTCTAGGGACTCATCTTCCAGCACTGCATTGGACAAGATTCCATTGTGATTTGTAAACTTTTTACGGGCTAATTTTCAGAAAGCGATCGCCATGTCTTTATTCTCTTGCTCCAGAAGCTCTATTGAAATCTGTCTACAATGGGTGACGCTGCTGGTATTTGAAAGAATGGTGGCATAGCTTCCACCACACCATAGCAAGATGCACAGTGTAACAAACTGATAGGTGGATGGAAAAATTCTTTTTAAATTTTATCTATACTCTACTTAATATATCACTTTATTACCACAACACTAGAATCAACATATATAGGAATACATACACATATATAACTATAACAATTATTTTAATGAGCAGAAGCATGGTCAGAAAAGATAAATGACTAGATAATGGAATTTTTTAGTTGAAAGAAGCAATAGATAGCATTAATCTTATCTCATTTTATATATTTAGAATTGAGCCCAGAGAGACTAAGTGCCTTGTCTAACTCCACATGGTTAATAACTGGCAGAAAGCATACTATAAACTCACACATTCTAACTTGCAATAACACCCCCGTTCTTTCTAAATCACAACGAAGCTGCCTAAACCAGTTTTCCTTACCGTCTCTAGAACCAACACGCCTCTAAACACCATCTGATGAATTAGTGCTTCTATGCTATCAACTCTAACAGATAAAGGGGACAACGATTGTAAAAAAAAAAAAAGTTGCCAAAAGGTCTTGAAAGACTTGCAAATCTGAATTAAATTAAAAAACAAAGGGTGACATCTTTTAACAAAATGCCCCCCACAAGAACTTTCTAAAACAACTCCCTGCCTTGGCTCTGCGTTCCTTAAATTGATTCCTCTAATGCCGACAAAATTTTACTAAGTACGGGTATCCAGAAAGTCAAGATTAATGAATAGACCAGGATTATTTATAATTGACCTATTCATTGTTCATATGCAGATGGTTCTACTAAGTATGTGAAAACAATTTGTTCTCTTAAATAGGTTATATATTCCCTACCCTCCATCTTGTTTACACTATTAATTTGCTTAGCAAACCCTTTTTTCCATATCTAGTACAAAGGTAAACTTCATCCTAGCCAGAGGGTCTGAATTATTCATACATTCTAAATTAGCAAGGTCCAGATTAATGAGGTTTTACTCTACTCTTTATCCTCAACTGCCTTCCCTTGGGGGCATAGCGTCCTAGCTTTTTACTCTTTACTGCCCTATTATCATAAGCTATATCCCCCCAGTGATGACCTACTAAAGGGGCACCTGGTTACAGTCTCTCTAGAGCTGCTTTGAAGGTATTGTGGGGGGGGGGGGGGGGGGGGGACAAAGGCTTGTGCAGAACTACCACTTCCTGTTGACCCACCACTGTTGCCCCACATTCTTATCAATAAGTTGTAGCTGGAATGTAACAACTCGTTTACTTTTATCCTCACCTGCATAGAATTATTTTCTAAATCCCTCAGGTACCACGAGGTCATTAGTCAAAGGGACAGAAGCAAAGGAACTCTTAAAGGACTTCTTCAATGGCCCCCTTGATAATCATGTACTTACTTAGTGAAAATTAGAACACCAGTTTCATGAGACCATATGAAGGCTGGCTGCTTTGTTATCCTGCCTTTGATGTTGGACAGAGATATTCAATTTAAACATTCACTTCCATGCATGATTCATGAACAGCAGCATCCTCCTTCAAAACAAATAATAACCGCAAGAAAGGAGGTCTTTCTTTTTCCCTCTGTGCCCATGTCCTCTTTATGATGTGCACATAACTGTTTTGAGAATGGTGCAATCTGTGAAAGCTAAAAGCAAAGAAATGATGTGCCTTTATCCAAGGTAAGTATGTAAGCACCAGGAACATAAGAACATGGACATTGTTGAGGATTAGTTGAAAGCCAGTCGCCGTATGCACGCTCATTTCCTCTTTTACTGCTTAATTCCCCCATGATGCCATCTGATCAGTTCTCGAATGTCCCCTGTGTCTTTGCCTTAACAATCGAGCCTGCTAGGCCATTCCACACATTTGTGATTCTCCGCATGAAAAAAATGCTTCCTGACATCTGTTCTGAATTTGTTTCTCTTTAATTTCCATTTATGCTCCCTTATCCTAACATCTGTGTCATTCTGAAAACAGTAACTCAGACTGACGTTATCTGTGCAATTTACAATTTTATATTCCCCAGCTAGAAGTTCTTCTTAACCATGTAGTGGATGTGCAATTCTAGTGGATATACATTCAACCCAGTGAGTGAGACTCAGCTGTGATTTCAGAGGGTTCAGCAGATGTGTCTGCCTCCATCTTTCCCAATATCTTTGTTAAAAAAGAAGCCAGGGGTCAAACTTGGCTGAATTACAATCTTTCCACCTCTGTCCTGGGGCCCCGCCTTCTACCTTTCAATTCAGAGATGTTCTTTTCTCTTAAGGTTTACCCACCCATTCCTTTAGTAGGCTCCTTCCAGCAAGGTCTTAAGTCTAGGG
Organism: Nesogale talazaci; assembly: GCA_004026705.1. Taxonomy (NCBI): domain Eukaryota; kingdom Metazoa; phylum Chordata; class Mammalia; order Afrosoricida; family Tenrecidae; genus Nesogale; species Nesogale talazaci. Next base: position 18,292 of record PVJH01025875.1, on the reverse strand, counting down.
TGTTTTGTGTATAAGAGGATTTTATTGGAAGAATGGATGAGTCACAGGACAGGCAAGTAGAGAAGAAGGAACTCTGGAAGAAAGGGTTAGTGGTCTCTTATTAATAAGAAAGGCAGAATGGAACACTTAAAGTTAGCAAGCCGTTCTGAAATTTACATGCCTGTTAGACTTGCTTTGGGGATCCCCAAACTCTTTTTAAGTAAATCTTTCCCTCAAGTCCGCTGATCACAGGTCCAGTGTCCTGACAAGGCATCATCACATGTGCAAATCATTGACATCAAGTTGAATCATTGTTAATAGGAGATAAGGGTTTTTGTTTGTTTTGTTTTGCCACTGTCATGGTTTGGGGTTTGGGGTTCGTACCGCTGCACCTCTAGCTTCCATTGTGTCCACACTTAAAAGTGGGCGCTCAAACTCCATTCTCGTATCCAAGTGACTTTCCATGAGTCAAAAAGCTGAGAATTTTAGAAAAATAATACAGCGATTCACTTAAAAAATTAATTTGTTGCATAGCTCTGAAATTCCTGAGGAGGCAAACAGTTTGGGCTCAACTAGGAGCCAGAAAGTTGTGAGTTGAAACCTGTCCAGCAGTGCCATGGACGCACAGGCCTGGTGCTCTATCTTCATAAAGGGTACATCCACGCAAACAATGAAGCGGGGCTACTCTCTATAACACCTGTGTTGCCATGAGATGGAATTGACAAGATGGCACCGGGCGTGAGTGTGTGTTTTGGGTTTGCCCAACTAGGATGTTCTGGTGCCATGGTGCTAGATGCACAGAATTCAGTGAGGAGGGAAAGTAGACATAGTCTTCTCCCTGCTAGAACTCAAACCTAGTAAAGAAGGCAGGAAAAAAAAGCACAAATAGGCAAGCAAATCCATTTAACTTCTAATTGCACACTGTGTCCGATGCTATGAAGGAGAGGAGCAAGGGGCTGCAAGAGAAGAAGAAGGCCGCTGGTTTTAGGTCGAGTGGTTCAGGAGCAAGCACAAAGAACCATAGCAGGACAAGTATACAGCAGAAAGAGCCAAGGGCATCACGGACAACAATGCGTTGAGCATGCACACGACTGCAAACCATGTGTCAGTGAAGGAGCAGAGATAACAAAGAGACATTCACAAACATTACAGCCAGAGTGGGTCCACGTGCGCTGCTGCCAGTGTATATTGGAAAGTGAGATCATGGACGTGGCTCTTGCCTCTTTTCATACGTGCTGTTGTTGTTCGCTGGTGCCAAGTTGATTCAGATGCCCGGCAACCCCATATGTGCCTAGAACTGCTTAGTGGGTGTGGGAGTCACCTAATCTGGTATTAATTTGAGGATTAACAGTGTAGGCATGGAGTCTAGCCTGTCATTCTGGAGATAGCTAATGAGACTTCTTTGTGGACATGGCTTTCACATGAGAGTTCTGGGAAATCCAGCCATATTTCCCCCTTGGAGGTGGGAGACTCACTCCTCAGTCCCTTGGAGATGCTCTACTGACAAGACATAAGACTGACTCCTTGTGAGACATCCCGGCGGAGAAGCCACGTGGATTCCCTGAGGGAACCACATCTCTGAAGCTGGAAAAGTCATGGAGAGACTCCTGCCAGTGCTGAGATGCTTGAGAAGTCACAGAGAGGCCCCTGCCAGTGCTCAGATGCTTCTACCGCCACTGGATACACAAGACTCTGCACCCACTGGCCTATGATTGTCCTGGTGTGATTGCATGTGTTTTGTGAGTCTGAGGAGGACTTATGGATTGATATTGGACATATGGGCTAGTATCAGACTTACGGACTTGAACTGAATTGGCTTCAGATGTTTTCTTAAAGTACTGTTGTACATTGCTGTTGTATATAAAACTCTTTCTTATACACCCATGAAAGTTTCTATGGATTTGTTTCTCTAGTCTACCCAGACAAATACAGTTGGATTTTCAAACCTGTGGCTTTTTGGAAGCACAGCACTGTCTCTCAAGGTGTCTTCTGGGTGGGCTGGAACCACCCATATTTGAGCAATAGTTGAGCACTTTATCATGATTTGTGCTCTTCAGTGAGTCTTTGCAAGTATGAAATAATAAAAAAATAGTACTTTTAAATAAAACTCAAAGAAAGAGAAAGTTGAAGAAGGCTGAAAATGTCAGGAGAGACTACTTCCTAAAAGAACAAGGGGAGCATAGCACCTCCTTGCTTACACTGTCCCAATGGCACACTGTGCTCAGAAGGAAGGCTGAATTCTGCCACATGCTTCACAGTGACCTTCATGATCTCATCACATTTCCTCAAAGTCGCCCCAACCTGTCTTCTGCCAAACACGGAGTGTATGTTCCACTTGCACCAACTCCCTTCAGTGGCAGGAATAGATGATATGCTACTTGTAGTTGCATATCACTGGCCTTTAACACTCCTGAGCCTGCCATTTGTATACCCCCTGCTCATCCTTCCGAGAAGTGAAATCACTTCATTGAGAAGCCATTTCTGAGCTTCTCTACAGGTCTGAGTTAGATGCCTTTGCTATGTGTTCTTATAGCCGTAGTGCTTTCTTTCCAGTTGCCAATGAACATATTCAGAGTTGTGACTACCCCATGTGTGTCAGCATAGGACCAGGCTCCAAAGGGTTTACAAGAGCAGAAAGCCTCATCTTCCTCCCTTAGCAGAGCCATAATCATAGAAGCATGATGGCAAGAATCTGTCCCGAGTAAAACTGCTCAGGAGGAATTTCAAGGCTATCACCTGGCAAAAACCCATCCAAAGGCCTGTCTTCTAATCTCACTGGATGACTGTGAACCACCAACTTTCAGTTAAGTGCTTAATCATTTGCATTCTACAACATCTCCATGAGTTGAAATCAACTCAATGGTAACTAACAGAACAACAATCACATTATAACTACCTGCTTCATTCTAGGCAGGGGCCCTGGTTGTCCAGCAGATAAAGTGTTGGGCTTCCAACCCCTAACTGGTTAGCAGTTCAAACCCATGAGCTGAGTCACTCCACAGGAGAAAGATGAGGCAGTCTTATCCCACAAAGATTTACAGCCTCAAAAACCCAGCGGTTGCCGACTCCTCTAACTGTTTGCCATGGATTGGAATCAACTGGGCAGTGGTGAGAGTAGAGAGTGGAGACCCTAAATTCTGAGAAAGTAAAAGCTTTATGAATCTTACTTACCACTGATTCTCAAGTACGAGCATAGTTCTTCTTGGAAATAAATGATGACTGAGACCTAACTAACTTATTGAACAGCATTATAGAAGGAACTTCTCTCTGGCTAGTTCAGCTATCTCTTTTCCCCAAAGATGATGATATTGCGGCCCTATCAACCAATTCCAAGCTTCATCTTATAAATTTTCCCATTTAGATATGATTCAGCATCCGTAAGAAAAATATGACCCAAACTTGAGGGCCATACAAGATGGAGTCCAGTATTCTACCCATTAGCACCAAGAAACTAAAGTGAGGCAAAAAAAAAAAAATCAAGAAGCAGGAAGAGATGTTTTAACACATCCTCACATTATGTAAACCCTGACATCAGAATGTTCAAGAAAAACACAGCTATCATCCTTTTCTCCCCCAAGTTGTGATGAACTCCCTGCATCAGGATTCCATTTACTCCTTTTGGAGTTATTTGTGGAGCAGTGGATTTAAATCAAGATTTCTCTATTGGAAGAAAACATGTAGATGTTTAAGAAATAATAATAGCATTTTTTCTTCTAATCCTGTTTTTAACTAAGTTCCAGTCTGTGAGTAATAGGTAAGTTTTCTTTCACAGCTATATCATACTAAAGCTTATTCAGATGTGATAACGTTTTTGCTGCTGTCTCTTGGCAACATGATTTATTCTGCAAATGTTCAGTGTGACCGTCTCACAAGGCTGTACCATCTGTGTTGAGTTAATAGGCTACCCAGAGAAATAAATGAGAATGGTCTCCCATAATTAACATGTAGGTAAAGTATATTTAACAGATTATTATAATTAATATGTCAGTTACTGATTTCATGCTAAATAGAATTGTGAACACAAGATATTAAGATTAGTTACCCTCTCTGTTATTTCTTGAAAAATGGCAATGAGGAAAAAAATGAGGGCATGGAGTTCAGTATCAATAAAATTGACCTTAACATTTAAGAACATCAGATACCCAAACTCTAAGCAAACAGTGACAATGTCAGGCATTATAAGCTTGCAGCAGCAAATTACTGGTTTCATAAATTCAGAGTGTCTTCCAGAGATGTCAGGAATATCCCAGATGTGACCTGCAAAAGCACAAGAAGGTGCTTAATTTATACAAAGCTGAAGGCACCCATCTAAAAGCAAGGGGTGGGGGTGAGATGGGGGAAGGGAAAGAGGAGCCAAGACAAAGAACACAGATTTGTTCCTCCTGTCAGCTTGAGTTCCTGTGACTCAGTATTATATGCAAAATGCCCATTTGACTGAGGAAGCCCACAGAAAAGCCATTAGGAATTAGAGGGCATAGGTATCCTTCTCCCACCTCTCGGGGAGCCCCTAGAGTTTGGGGTGTCAGCTGGCTTGGTTAGCAGTGGACAGGGCACAGAAATCAGTCCTGGGCCCTGGGGAGAGAAGAAGATGCCTCACTGCCCTTTAACATGTCTTTCACTGACAAATTCCTCTATCAAGATTATTAAGTTCCATTTCTTTCAAAGCTGCTGGGTAAAGGAAAGATTCATCTTTGCTGAGATTCTCAGGGGGATACTGAGCTAAACTGAAGTTAACTCATCTAGCCACAAAAGGGACTCTTTTAGATTCGAGTTCCTCCCATTTCCTCTTGATGGATGTGTGTGCACCACACTTACCCAACAGTAAATTTTTGAAAATGTGTGTTTGTGTGTGCATACATTTGTGTAATTAAAGCCAGAATATGAATTTGTTTTCTCTTTATGAGATTTCCGAGTCATTAAAAGGAAGTATTTTTTTTTTCAAAAAAGGCCTGTTGTCTCCCACCCTTTCATCACCACCCAGTGTTCAGAAATGCCTGGAAATTTTCCCTATTTTCTCACTGAATAAATGTCTAGGCTTTGATGGTTCAAGTTTCCACTTTCTCCAGAAAAGCATGAAGGACTTGCATGGGCCTCCAAGGTGAGGCCATATTTCTGGGGAAGCTCTTCTAAGGTATGAGTCAGGTAACCCATTTCCAGGCAGCTAAGAGCAGTCCTGCCCAGGAAGGACCTGCTTCCACCTAGTTGAGGTGTAAATGGACTCATGGATCCCCACAATGAGTCTTCTTTTGAGGAGGATCCAAGGGTAGGTTCAACAGATCTTGCAAATACCTTGGGCAGCGGTTCTCAGTCCAGACTCCTTTGGGGTCAAATGATCCTTACACAGAGGTTCGTAACAGTAGCAAAATGACAGCAATGAAGTAGCAATGATAATAATTGTATAGTTTGGGGGTTCATCACAACATGAGGAACCGCATTAGGAAGGTTGAGGTCCACTGACCCAGACCATTAGAGAAATGACTCTTGGAAAAACCAAAGAACAACAACAAACTAATGGCCATCGGGAGATTTTTATTCAAAGGGACACAGTACAGCTGTTTCTATGTGTCCCTAAGACTGTGAATTGTTATAGGAACAGAAAGCCTCCTCTTCCTCCCTCAGACAGTGCCAAACACCACAGACTTCCCAAGAATGCATTAAGACAGCTTAAGGAAAAGTCTGGATTCTTCTACCTCATTTTAAATTTGAATGACTTTGAGCAATTTCCCCTGTGCTGACACATACAAAACTTACCACACTTGCACCCAGTTAACTCTAAATTAGTAGCACATTACAACAGTCTACGTCATTTTCAACTTTATCCCCACTTGCAAAAATATTATAATTTTAGTTCCATTCCCTTGTTTTACTCTATTCAGCATTTGGCCAGCTCAAACTGGAGCTGAGTAAGAGTAGACTAGACACCTTGTGTGACCTTGAGTTGAACCTTGAGTTGATCCTCCAAACAGTGAACACCTGGGCAGGGGTCTTAGACTGCAGGAATCAGCTGTCAGATTCGTGTGCACTATGCCATAGTGAATGATAATACCCCACCTAGAAGTTTTTGCATGAGCCCCATTTTGAATATCTATTGAACACCCAATTACTACAATCCTACCCATATGGACTTGATTGCCAAAATCCTCCAGCTTCTATTGTGAATAAACATAATGCTCTTATTACCAAAGATTCTTTAAAACTCTATCATTATCCCTTATTCAGCAAGATGTGGCCCACATTGCATAGACCTATCCATGTCTCCCCTTTCAAGATGCTTTTCTATCTAATAAACATTTTCATGTTTCCCCTTACAAGGTGCTTCTCTCTCTAATAAATCTTTTCACTTGCATGATAAGCTTGGCTCCCTCATTTGTTCTTCCTACTGAGCAGGAAAAGAACCCCCATTTGGAAGCTTGCTGCAGTAACAGTATCCTATCCAATCTTCAGGAACAGAATGAAGAGAAGTTTCCTTATGGCTTCCTTTCTCCATAATGCAAAAGAATCTTAGTCCAGATTTGGTGATTAGCTCAAGAAAATAAAGGGACTGGCCAAGGCGGTCAGACTGAGGATAGAATTCTAATAGGAAGGAAGTTATATTCTCCAGCTCTTTCTGGACCCTCATAGTTCTCAGCTTTTCCCCTTTACCCCCTTTATTTTCTCTTTTTCTGTCATTTGATTTTCTTTGTTTCATCTGCCCATGGGCTGAGACTTTCTAATGCATTCCAGTGAAGTTGACTCTGAAGACAGTCCAAGGCTTGGTGCTATAATTCTTACTTCTTAATAGAGATTCTTACCGGCTAAACATGCATCCTACATTTAATCATACAATCATCTGTAGTTGAAGAAGAGGAAGAGATGAAGTAATTTTCTTAGCAGGGCTTAGAGGAACTAACTCTAGGAGTAAGGACACAAGAGAGGGACAAGGCGGATATAAACTGATTAATACAATGTGATTTCATTTCCTATTGGATGTGTAGTGTGAAATGTTATTTGGTTTACTTGTAGGGTCATAGAAGGAGGGGAAGCTTGGTTTGTCTTACCCCTACTTTGGGTCAACTTGGGGTTTCTAAATCACATTTTCCAAATAACATTTATTGAAATTATTTCCAAAGCATGAACCTAACACTGCATAAGAATAAGATACAGGCCCATGACCTGGAGCAGTAGAATCAATTCACTAACTCCAAATTACAAAGAAAAGTAGGAGTTTATTAGAAGGTGATATCCATGAGCAGGCTGACAGCAAACCAAGTTGTCTTAATGGCAACCTGTTTTAAATTAGAATATATGGGGAATATCTACTTTTTCACTGTGGAATTCACACCCTGGGGGACTCACATACAGATGTTTTACATTACTGGACTTTCAGAATAACCATCCAAAATAATTGTTGACTGTGAACAGGCAAACAGAAAAATAAGGTCCCTTACATCTCCAACCAGTCTCAGGATTTGTCTGTTCATTAATGAGGTAAGACTTAGCATTTGGACCAGGCAATTAAGAGTTATCTGGACCTTCTAGGGGACATCCACATCCAACTTGTTGTTTCTGAGCAATGAAGCAATTTATGAAAATGTCATAGGCTGAGTGCATGAAGTAAGGTAACTTGGCCTACTGAGAGAATGCCTCAATGTTGAGGAAAAGGATTGTGTTCTGTGATCTCTTATATGGTGCAGTGCTTCTCTAACCCAAAATACAGTTCCTTATTTTGTGGTAACCCCCAACCATAAAAATATTTTCGTTGCTACTTCATAACTGTAATTTTGCTACTGTTATGTACCCGGTGACCCCTGTGGAATGTGAAAGGTTTATTTGACCGCACCCCCCCCAATAGGGGTTGTGACCCACAGGTTGAGAACCGTTGGTCTACTGCCATAAAGCTGGGAACTATGTACCTTGTGTTTTAAATGCCAGCAAGATCACGCCTGGTAAACAAATTTTAGCAGAACTTCCAGACTACAGAAGACTAAACAGTCTCTGCATCTAGAAATTAACCAATGAAAATTATGGACCACACATAAAAAACTATCTGATAGTGTTGGAAGATGAGCTCCCTCTTTTGAAAGAAACACCACACACTAACCACAACAATGGACTCAACAGTGAGGTGGTACAGCACCAGGCGAAATTTAGTTCTCTGATACAGTGGTCACCACGAGGAAGAGTCTCCTGAATAGCAATAATAATCCTTTTTCTGACTGCTGTCTTAGAGTTCTGCTCACAGCAGATGTTCAAAAAAGATTTGTTAGATAACAACCAATTAATGAGCTTGTATTAAAGACCAGAAGCATCCCACATGAGTGTCTCAGACCGTCACTTTTATGAATCCTCTTATATTCTCAATGGTTTGGGGGATGTTTCAACACTCCGAGAGCATCACTGTGGGCACAGGCAGCGCGGTGTGGATGGGAGCAGCTCTCAGGGCCCAGCTGAGGTCTGCAGGTGGGCAGCATGTGTTCAGAGGGGAGATGTGCACAGCTTGGGAAGTTGGCTCCAAATCCGCCACAATAAGCCCTGGGCTGCTCAAGGGAAGACAGGACTCCAATGAGCTCTTGAATATAAAGGAGGCTCCAATGGGAATGTGACAATAAGAGCAAACATAAAGGCGTACTTTCTCTGTGCCAGAATGATCCGATTCATAGTGCTCGGACGGTGCACTGTCTCCCTTCACCCGTGCCAAAAATGGCCTCTCATATATTTACTTTAAAATTGAGAAGCACATTTCATCCTGAATTCTACAACGAGGGATCTGTTTTAGAGAAATATTCACACACTATGAGGAAAGATATGTGTGCAAGGCTACTCATTGCAGTAGAACTCAAAATGATAAAAAAGGGTTGTAAAGAATTTAAATGCTCATCAGTCGAGGAATTGTGAGTCAACATATTTACACCTGTGTCTGTAGACTGACAACAACTATCAAAAACACGACAATGTGGAAAGATGCCAAGATACATGCATTTAATTTTGTTGTAAAATAAATTGTGTGTGCTTTTGCTGTGGGGAGACGCTAACTTCGTAAGAAGGAGTTGAGAGAATACACACCCAATTTTAAAATTGATTAGCTCTGGGAGGCTAAAGTTAGTTTTATAAAACCCCAAAGCCAAATCTATTGCCATCAAGTTAATTCATATTGGCCTGGCAGACCTGGGGCTTAGGGTTTCTAAAACTGTAAATCTTTAAAGAAGCACGTCTGCTTTAAAGAAGCAGATTCCAACTGCCGATCTTTCTGTTAGCAACCTGGTCCTTCGCTACTGTATTAGCTGAACTCCTTGGGCTGCCAGTAAAAGCAATGTTGAGGGAAAACTCACGCTAGATCTGTACCCTGCTTTCTAATTCTGTGCTGGCTTTTTGTGAGTATTTTTATCTTGTAACTCACCAGATTAAGACAAGAATATAAAAATCTACCTTCCACATTTGCCATACGAAGGCCTTGCGTTTCAGATACTAAACAATTTAGGCAAGTCACATGCCTAATTTGGGATTTGTACCAAAGCAGTTATATATTAGCTTGATCAAATAATGGGCTTAGACTGTCTCATGATGAATTTGTTAGACCTAAGGATTCAGTGCACAATGGCTTGATAATGCATTATGACTCATTAGAAAACTAATTTTATCGTCAATAAAATGAGTTAGAAATTGACCTCTTACGTCTTCTCACCTTGGGCTTTGATTTTGCCTAAATACAATCTTGCAGTACATGAGCCAGTCAAAAATATTGCAAAACCATAGAGACTTTGATTAAATGAAAATATCAAAAGATGAGCCTATTGTTTCTTAAGATATTCTCAATCTAGTGCTAGACCTTTCTCAAGGTAATGTCTCCATCTCTTTAAGTTTTCTCCAATCTTTAGACTACTAACCACAAGATCAGTGGTTTAAATCTACCTCCTGCTATGCAGCAGAAAGGTGAGACTATTTGCTCATGTAAAGATGCATAGCCTCAGAAGACCTACTTATGATCACTATGAGCAGGGACCCACTTAATGGCAGTGGGTGAGTGGACCTCCCCGAAATAAATCTCAGCTCTTCCATTTACACCACACCAGAAATGCAGTTTTGACATCTATGTCTAAGATAAGTGTATACAGAGAGCACTCGTCTGTAACCACCTCCTGATGGTAAAAATATCCTTAAATAGGTTTTGCTGGGAATAAATTCATGTGTGTATGGAGTGGAACCCTAGTAACAGACTTTTGACCTACCCTGGTACTTAAAATTATTTATAAAATCAGAATGACTATCAACTACTGCATATTGTTCTTCTTTTTTGGTGCCATCAAGCCAGCTTCAATCCATAGCAATTATATGTACAACAGAACAAAATGCTGCATGGTCCTGTGCCACCCCCACAATTGTACCTGTGCCTGATTCTATTGCTGCAGCCACCACATCAACCCATGTCACTGAGGGCATTCCTCTTTTGGGCTACCTTCCACTTTACCAAACTTGATTTCCTGAAAATATGTTCAAAGTACATGAGACAAAGTCCTGCCATCTTTGCCCCCATGGAGCACTCTGACTTTACGTCTCCCAACACAAATAGGTTTGTTCAGTTAGTAGTCCATGGTATTTTCAATATTCTTTTCCCGCATCACAATTCAAATGCATGGATTCTACTTTAATCTTCCTTTTTCAAAGCACAACTTTCACAGGCAAAATGGAGAAGACCTTGGCTTGCATCACACACACCTTAGTCCTCAAATTAACATGCTTGTTTTTCTGTACTCTAAAGAGGTCTAGTGCACCGGATTTATCTAAGGCAATAGATCTTTTGATCTGTTGACTGCTGCTTCGATGAGCATTGATTGTGGATCTGAGTAAGATAAAAATCCTTGACAACTTCAAGATTTTCTTCATTTATCATGATGTTACATATTGGTTCAGTAGCGAGGACTTCTTGTCTCCCTTATATTGAATTGCAACCCATACTGGAGGCTACAATCCTTGATACGCATCAGCATGTGTTTCAATTCCCTGTCACTTTCAGCAGGCAAGGCTGTGTCATCTGCATGATGAATGTTATTTATAAGCCTTATTCTTCTTTGTATCATCCAGCTTCTCTGTTGATTTGCTCAGGATACAGATTGAAACTCTGATGCATACCTTTCCTGATTTTAAGCCATGCAGTATGTTCACACAACTGTTCCTTGATCGATGTATAAATTCCTTCTGAGGACAATGAAATGCTTTGGCATACCCATTCTTCTCAAAGTTATTCATAGTGTATTCTAGTCCATACATTCAAGTGACTTTGCATCGTCAATGAAACACAAGTGAACATTGTTCTGGTATTCTCTTCTTTTAGGCAAGATTCAACTGATGTCAGCAATGACATCCATTGTTTCACATCCTCTTTTGAATCGAGTCTGAACTTCAAGGAGTTTTCAATCAATGTATTGTAACTCTTGTTGGATGATCATAAGCAAAAATTTACTTGCATGTGATATCAATGATATTATTCTACAGCTTGAACATTCTGTTGGTTCATCTTTCTGGCACAGATATGGATCATTTAAAGTCAGTTGACTAGGTAACTGTCCTCCAAATTTCCTGGCAGATGAGTGAGTACATTTCAATGGGATCATCCCTAGAAGGGCTTAAAAAATAAAATAATACATGTCCAGAACAATACCTCAAAATGATAATCACTCAAAAATGTTAACTAGCAAATGTATCATTCAAAAGATGTCCTCTAAAATATAAAAATAAAGTCATTGCCCAGGTTCTTAATGTATGATCTGGTGCTCCTGTGCCCCATAGCTGGAATACCGAGATGCTGTAAACTTGGGGGAAAAGAGCATGTGTGAATCTTTTCAGAAGGATAACAACCTTATCACATTCTTAATGCTACTCCCAAAGGTTTATAATTTGTGGATGAATCCTATTTCTTCCTAGAGGCAGTATTCTAAATAATCTTTGTTGAAGAGAGCACAGACCCCAGCAGCAGCTCTCAATCCTTTGACAGTCTTCATACCTGTATGCTCAGGATCAACCCTGGTCCCTGCTGGGGGTGCAGAGTCACTGTCTTCTACTGGAGCTGAGTCTGCACAGGAGTTGACTGTCCCAGAAAGTCAAGCTATTCTATCTCATTAAATCAAGAATAAATCAAGTAGAGTAGGTTGATGAGTCTCTGAGTGGTTCATTAATCAATGCAGTCACCTGGTAACCAAAGGATTGGACATTTTAGATATTATCAGAAGCACCTTTTAAGAAAGTCCTAACAATCTACTTCTGAAAACCAGTCACTGAAAACCTTATGAAGTACAATTCTACTTTGAAGCATGTAGTTTACCATGAGTCAGAATGCATTTGATGGCAACTGTTTAACAGGTTAATAAATTCAAAAATACATTTGGTCACTTTATATGACTAAAATAATTAGCTTGCTCATTTGAGTTGGTCAGGATTATTTCAAGTTCAAGAACCCCTGGGGTTCAGTGGTTAAGTACACAACGCCTAACCAAAAGGTTTGAATCTACCAGTCATTCTACAAGGGGGAAAAATGTGATAATTAGCTTCCATGAAGATTTAATCATGGACACCTCATGGGATAGTTCTATTGTGCCTTAAAATCAATTTGATAATACTTTCTTAAATTCTCATATCAAGTGGCAGAAACCCACCTTACTGTTAATGATAGAAGGATGAGAGTTGTGTTTGTTCTCATAAGCCACATGTACAGGAATGCATCTCATTTCAGTCAGGACTCTTTCTAGTTACTCAAAAAATGCCATCAAAATTCTCCATCTCTCATTTATGCTTTATTGACTTCACTTAGATAGCAACAGTGAAGTTAACTAACTCTAGGGTAACAAACCAAACCCAAGCTCATTACTTTCAAGTTGATTCCAACTTGTGGGATAGAGTAGAACTGTGTCCCAGGTTTCCAAATCTTCAGAGAAGCAAACTAGCATATATTTCTCCCATGGAATGGCTGGGAGGTTCTAAGAACCAATCTTTTGGTTAGAAGCTAGGTACTTTAACCACGGTGGCACTAGGACTCCTGCCAGGCTGGTCATGTCATCCAAAAAGAGAACTCCTGCTTCCCAACATCTCAGCCATGCTTGAAGATCTGCTCTGATGGTTGCAGTTCATAGTAACCTTATGTGCTACAGAGTAGGTGACCTCCGCAGGGTTTTCTTGTTAAAGGGAGTTAGATGTCGGGCTGCTAACCACAAGGTCAGCTGTTCAAACCCACTAGCTACTTGTGCTAGTCCGAGTAGACTAGAGGAACAAATTCCATAGATACTCATATAGATATAGGGAAAAGGTTTATTTACAAGAGGAACAGGACACTGAACCCAGTCCAGTTCAAAGTCATAAGTCCGATATTAACCCATATGCCTGAAATCGGTCTATAAAGTCTCCTTCTGACTCATGAAGTCACATGAAGTCAGTGGGTGCAGAATCCCGGCACTGGCTGGGGTCTCCACATGGCTCCTCACTTCAGGGTGCAGGGTCCATCAACAGCAGAAGCAACTCATCACTGGCAGAGGTCTCCATGTGGCTGCCCTAGCTTCAGCGGTCTAGCTCCATCTGGGCCAAGCCATGTTGTCTCTCTGCCGGCTCATCCAGCTTCTTGGATACTGCCATCTTGTCCTATCTGTGATTCATCATCTCTCAGACTAACTCCCAACAACTGGGGAAGATAGCTTCCCATCTTCACGAGGGAAATATCATGAGATTTCCCAAAAGTCTCAGGAGAAATCCATGCCCACGTAGAGGCCTCATTGGCTACTCAATGGTTATCTCCAGATTAACAGGCTAGACTCCACCCCTACATTTCAATCATAAAATTAGCATAAACACATGACTGCAAAACCACTTCACACGCAAAGGATGACATTCTCTGCTCCAGTAAAGACTCACAATCTTAGAAACCGCATAAAGGGTTCAAATGAGTCAAAATGGACTCAATGGCAATGGGTTTAGATTTTGGTCTCAACTTTTATGGAAGGAGTTCTGGTGACACAACTATTAATTGCTTGGCTAACAACCCAAAAGTTGGCCCTATGAACCCACCCAGTGACTTTGGTGGGAATGACTTGAGATCTGCTTCCATAAAGATGATCACCAAGAAAACTTTATGGAGCAGTTCTCCTGTCACCTGAGGTTGGAATGCGTTGAGGTTCACTATGAGGTTCACTATGCGTTGGAATGGACTCATCAACACTCAACAACAACAAGCCTATATAAACTGATCCTTAGTTCTTTCTTTCATGGTGCCAATATCAGGGAGGGGAATGCCTGTTGAGGTCTGCATAAAGCCTGCAAAATCATTCCTATCAACTGACATCACCCTCACATCAAAGAGAAACAGTTCCAACGATCACATTCTACAACCAAACCAAACTCACTACCTGTGAGTTGATGCCAACCCTACAAGACAATGTAAAACTGCCCCTCTGAGTGCCTGGTGCTTAAACTCTTCATGGAAGTAAAAAGTCCATCTTTCTCCTGCAGAATACCTGGCAGTTTTGAACAGTTGACCTTGCAGACTGTAGCACAACATTTAGCCCCTCTGTCGCCAGGGCTCCTGCCATCACATTAGGGGTGAACTAATTAAATATGTGATCAGTATGGATGACATGACAATGAAATTATGAATATCCATATAACCCTTGGCAAAAAAAAGGAGTCCTTACTCCTAGTCTAGGTTCAAACCATCAGCCTTTAGATTAGTAGTCAAGTACAAACTGTAGCACATGGTACCACCTTGAATCCACCATATAGTAATGGATTTGGAATGTTTTGGTATATTCTTTGGTCCCATTTTTGTCATCTGTCCACCTATAAAAACGAAAACGGAAAAGTGATTGGCTAGTTCCAGGTCTACCTCTAGAGTTAGGGAACAAAGCAACTTACAAAGACTAAGATGGAGAAAAGGGGAAAATCTTGTTTTCTCTCAGAGATCTTGGGGTATTGCTACCAAAAAAAGGGAGAAAGGATATTGACCCCACCACAACAAAAATGACAGCTGTTCATTAACTAGTTATCGCTGATCATTTCAGTGATAATTGGTTTATCCAAAAGACAATAATGGGCCAAGTCACTTTGTGATTGTATAGTATCATGCCACGAGACCAGGCAAGACTTCCAAAATGGTGGATTGTGTCAGTCATCTCTGATAGCTAAGCCAAACAGACAAGGCTTCGGCTACTTAACATCCTCTTCATAGCTCTCCTTTGCCGCCTTCAAGGCTCACATTAGCTTGTCAGAGGGAAGGATTAACATGTATTTTGATTTCTGTTGAAAACATGTTGTTTCAGAAATAAAGTTGGCATGGCAGGCATGTTGGTTGATTTAATCTCTGACACAGAAAGCTTATTTATAGCATCACAGCCTTCTGAATGTTTAAAAACTCGAGCATTATAAGCCTGCTGTGCTTTTCCTGCAAAGGATGAAAGGCATTAAATGAATAATGCCACCTGGGCTAGCAGCACAGGCATGCTCCAGAATCAAACGCTGCTTTCATCTGTTCCTGGTATGTGCGAACTCATCTCAGATGAGCGCAGATCGCTCCTGCAGGATCATTCTGTGCCACGAGTCCACGTCCCCGGCATGGAGCACCCAAATGGAGTTTGTCCCTAATACCCTGTCCCTATTCTCTTCCAAACTGCACTGCAGTGAATGGATCCACATGGATCTTCTAAGTATAGTCTTTGTAAGTCCCACCATATGATTGGATATATACCCACTGTAATCAAGTCAATTCTGACTCATAGTGACCCTGAACGAGAGTAGAAGTCCCCCCTTTGGCTTTCTGAGACTGTAAATCTTTGTGGGAGCAGGAAGCCTTGCGTTCTTCTACAGACTGGCTGGTGAGTTTGTAGTGCCATAACTTAAGAGACCCACCCATAGAACCTAATAGGCCTCCAGAGTTCCAAAAATTTGCATAGGATTATCAAATGTTAGGAGTTTGTGACCTCACAGGGGTGGAGAAAGGGGTGGGGGATGGTGGTATAGCTTACTAATCATGCAAATGAACACAGACTTGTGCTGTGGGATCATTCAAGTGAGGTACATGGAACCTTTAATGGGTAAAAGAGGAATTCGTCGATTTTGCCATTCTGTTCATTTTAAAATGAGTCCTTGCAGAGGTGGGCATGGGAGACTCACTCCTTAGATCATCGAGACAGAAGAGCCCACATGCCTTTACAGCTGAGATCTCTGCATTGAGCCTCTTCTATCCAGATGACAGAGAGCTGTGACACCAGAGGCCACAAGAAGCAAGGGCACAGAAGTGGTGGCAGAAAACAGTGACAGCAGAGGCAGAAAGAAGGGGCCTGAGGCTGTGTCATGATCTTCCAGACCCATCTAGCAGAAAACTGGGTGCTATTGGGCAAGAGACTTACTGGAAGAGTAGGTTGCTTCTGGGTATTTCACAGGAGCGATGGTTGCCAAGGGGTGAACGTGGGGGTGGCAAGGTGAGAAGCATCCAGGTCTGTCAGACTACAGAGCTACAGTTGAGCACTTTCAGGCAGGAGCTTACTGAAAGAGGGGGACACCTGGTGACTAAAAGAGCTTTGTGGTACTTGTCTGAGCAGAGCAGGGACTGAAAGGCTGGGGACCTGCCTATGACTAGACACAAGAGAGAGGAGACCAGCCTAAAAGAAGAACTCTCCAGAGTCATTTCTGACCCTGCATTGCAACTTTCCCAATACGTTCTACAGCTCTGAGTATTGTCTGTGAGCTCGACAGCCATTGCACTGAACTATTGAAGCTCGCAAAGAAGGAAAAAGTGCTCTGGAAGACAGAGTTGTGTCAGGATTAATTTAAAAAATATTAAATGGTGGGAGCATGTCTGACCTCTACCGTACAGGAATCAGCCATGAGTTGCTGTTGATTTTGATTCTCTCCCATCTCTGTGATGTTAAATGAGGTTAGATATTGCCCGCCCACCTTTTTTACATAAGCCCTCCCCTGGATGGCTATAGAAGTCTCTGAATTAAATGAGCTTCTCTGGATGGCACAAATGGTTAAGAGCTTGACCCACCTAGAAGGACCTCAGAAGAAAGGCCTGGCAACCTGCTTCAAAAAGGACACAGTGCTGTAATCCCCTCGGGCTGTTTGCTCTGCACTCCTGGGGTCTCCATGACTCAGAATTGACTTACTGGCAATAGCTCTGTGTTGCACTTTCCCTGCAGATAACCTTTTCTAAAAGCAGGCCCATTCCACCAGGCATGTGTCAAGAACATTTTTGCGAAGGGGTGTTAAATTAATTTAAGGTCAGATAAGTCTCAAACAGTACATTTTCCTCCAGAAATGTAATCTCGCTAAAAATAGATATTGGTGACAGGGATGTGAGTTAATTTAGGTGTTTAATTCCACCTTTCTGCCACAGGAAAAATTGATTATACTGGTTCTAAAAGGTAAGTTGCTTGGGGTGTCTTTAAAACTGCCAGGTAGTAGCATCTTTGGGACAGAAGATCCCAAATGGTTCCTGCAAATATAAACACTTAGTATTAATTTACAAGCATATGTCTACAGCATCAGTGCTATCATCTGAAAGCAGTGTACTTTTTTAAAGACTAAAGGATCATAGAACGTCCTTTCATTTTGCTTGTTTGTGTGTTTTTCAGTGTCTGAAATTAGGGTTTTGATAGACAGGAGAAAAGACTGCTTGTATTTTATTTTATTTTTATCATGGTAAAAAAACACTTAATACAACATTTGCCAATTTAATATTTTTGAGAGTATGCAATTTAGTGATAAAAAATACATTAATTGTATTATACAATCACCAGCACTAATCATTGCCAAACCACCTATCATTGTAAACAAATTTCATGTCTCTTAGATGGAGCTAATACTACCTCTTTTTAGAATCTAACTACAAAGATATTCTACACCTTGTCTATAATGAATAGAGCAAAAAGCGTTTCAAAAATCCCAATCTTTACCACAAATTTGATTACAGAAAAGGTCTCATCAAAGGTAGAAACTTCTCAAAGCTGGACCAGGGAGCTTTGGAAAGGTCACAGGACAGCTCTTGTAATTACTATTGGTGGGTATTATTGCAAAACCACATATCTGAGTCAAGAATCAAAATAAGTATCTGATACACAGCAGAGATGTTATAGGAGCAAATATTAAATTTTGGATGATCTCAGAAAATGCAACATTATAATAAGAAGAAATGGAGTATGATTTTTGACCAAAAGACAATGTGGGTTTGGATGATGAGCAAATCATTACTCACTAAACCTCAGTTTCCTCATCTATATGATGGCAATAATGATGCTATCTACTGCACAGGATTGTCAGGAGCATTAAGTGAGATAAACGAAAAGTCAGATAAAGTTTGGGT
>PVJH01025874.1:0-30862 GCA_004026705.1 Nesogale talazaci | reverse complement strand
ACCTTTTTTTCTCTTGGGTTGCTCTGGTGAGGAGGTTCCTGGGGAATCTACATAGGCCTCCTGAACTGGCTCCGTTTCCATCACCTCAGGAATCCCGTCTAACGTGACAGACACATGGGTGACTGGGGCAACAATAATGTCGTCTTCAGATGAATTAAATATATTATTATCTAATGGAAATAAAATCAACTAGTTATAAGCTTTTATTGTAATTCAAAATAATTTCAGAATTTCCTGTTTCTATTAAGACCAAAGAAGAAATAAAATCTTTATTTTTTCAAATCTTTACTTTCTCAAAATCAGGAACCAACTCCACAAGATTGTGTCAGTACCTTTAATAGGTTTCCTATCACTAGCCCATCTCATCTCTGCTCTCCATGCTTACACTGCTCCTAAGAAATCTCCAACTCAACTCTGATCTAACCATCGTGTTTTTCTGTACAGAAACCTTACAAAGAATAATGAAATTGGTATACTTTCCCCTTGCTTATAAGGGGACTAAAAGGGGAAGGGGGTAGCAACTCAAATTTTATTGCATGTTATTCTTCCACAATGTAAAGCAAACCTAACTCTCCAATCTTATCTCCCATCCACAAACTTACACTCCAGTTATAACCATAAAAATGTGTATATCACTCATTTTTAAAAAACGTCTATCTTGGGCTGAGCCCCAGTGGTGTAGTGGTTGAGTACAGGACTGCGGGCCACAGGCTTAGCAGTTCAAATCCAGCAGCAGCTCTCCAGGAGCAAGGCTGGGCCTCCCACTCCCACTAGAGGGCAGTGATACCCCCCAAAAAAACAAAAAAAAAGCCTATCTTTGACTCATATAATTCTTCTTTAAATGTCCTTTTCTTATCTTCTCAAATCTATTAGAACAGGGTTGAACACCTCTTTCATAGGGGTCGCCCAATTCATAACAGTAGCAAAATTAGTTATGAAGTAACAATGAAAATAATTTTATGAGTGGGAGGGGTCACCATAACATGAGGAACTGTATTAAAGGATCTCAGCATTAGAAGGTTGAGAACTACTGTACATTCATCACTGTAGCTCAGAACAAAATATCTCCTCTAAAAAGCCTTATCTGATGTCCCCAATTCGTTAATTCTTTCTGCTTCCTGAAGTTTTTATTATCACATTCAAAGGTTCTTTTTGGTTTTTTACATAAATATCTGCTTTCAAAATTAATTTGCAAAGTTGAGAAAAATATTATATAATACTTCACTCTCCTGCCTAACACACTGTGACTGCTGTTGCCTGTCAACACCTACTCATGGGAACCAGACTGGGTGGTACAGAGTATGCTTGCTCCCTAGGCCTTTTTTACTGCAATCTAGGAAAAGCAGATGGCTAGGCCTTTATTTCTGCAGGACCACTGCAGGCGTTGAAGTAGTCAAGCGTAAACCATTTGTGCCACGTAGAGACCTACACTGCATAGAAACTAAATCCACTGCTATCAAATTGATTCCAGAGTACAAGGTTACTGCTATTGCTAGGGGCCATCCGGTCAGTTCTAGGTTATAGAAACCCAATGTACAACAGAGGAAAACACTGCCCAGTCCTGCGTCATTGCCCCAGTTACGCTTATGTTGTTGCAGCCATTGTGTCAATCCACTTTGCCAAGAGCCTTTTCATTTTGGCTGCACCTCTACTTTACCAAACATGATTTCCTTCTCCAGCGACTGCTCACTCCTGATATCAAACCCCAAGTTAGGAGATGAAGTCTCACAATCCTTGCCTCCATAGAGTATTCTGGCTCTATTTCTTCTAAAATGGATTTATTTACTCTTTTGACCATTCATGATACTTTCATCCTCACTACCATCAAGTTGATTCTGCCTCAAACGTGTGGCTTAAAATTAAAAGGAAAAAAAAGTGATCCTCTAAAGCAGTAATTCTCAACATTCCTAATGTCTCGACCCTTTAATATAGTTCCTCGTGTTGTGGTGACATGCCTAACCATAAAATTATTTTCATTGTTACTTCATAACTATAATTTTGCTACTTTTATGAATTGGGTGACC
This sequence comes from Nesogale talazaci, assembly GCA_004026705.1. NCBI lineage: Eukaryota > Metazoa > Chordata > Mammalia > Afrosoricida > Tenrecidae > Nesogale > Nesogale talazaci. The sequence goes on along the minus strand of PVJH01025874.1, from coordinate 28,838 downwards.
CTGTAAAAGGGTGTTTCAACCCCCAAAGGAGTCACTACCCGTAGGTTGAGGCTATCAAGGGTCTCTGAGGCTATAAATCTTAGGGAAGCAGATAGCCTCCTCTTTCTATGGCAAAGCAACTGGTGGGTTTGAACTAGCAACCTTGTGGCTAGTAGTCCAATGCTTACCTGAGAGTGTCACCAGAGTTCCTTTAGTATAACAACCATTTCATGACACAAAGCATCCCATTTTTAGTGAATTTTTGACTACTCATTGACAACAACCTACAGAGACAACTCTTGGTTCTAAATATTCTAAACACTTCCACCAAGTTAAAGAAATGTTACATAATCTGCTATGTGGCAGCTAATGAAATACTTTGTTTCTAGAAAATTCTCTGAATTAAAAAAAACCGGTTTGCTTTAACTAGTGCTATGCTTAAAATATCACAGGCTTATTTATGAGACTAAGAGAGATATGAATTTCGACTGTACTGCTGTGAAGGTTTACACAGCAATTAAGGTTCTCACTCAACAATTTCTATATAAATCATTAAGTGACATTTTCCCCCATGTGTGAGTGACCGATTGCATTAGCTCCGTTCTGATTGCTTCATTTCTATGACTCTCATTTGCCTGCCTCCTTTACATTCTTATCTTTATCTTAGAGTAATCCTTGACCAGATGGTCTCACGAACCAGCACAGGACGTATGGGTGATATTCATTCTTTTTGGAGACAATTTGTTTTTTAGCTATAAGGTGTCTCAGAGGTTAGTTTCAGTTCAAGGTCTGGAAAATATCTCAGGACAACAGTCTTAAAAGTCTGGGCAAATCATTTTCATGGGTCAGTGAGTCTTTATCATCTTTTTACAAAGCTGTGAAAGTACACATCATCTAATGTGCACTTACGATGTCCTAGATATGTATAGAATACCTGAGACAAAAATACAAACTATGGTCTCCAATGTCTTGCTATTTCCTACCCAACAGAGGGTGCAAAAGAAACTTTATAAAGCATCTACACAGGAGCAATCACAACACATCTCCACGCACTTAGTCGCTTCTCATCCAGCATGGCGCCCGGCGAGTCCATATTGAGGAGCGCCTCCGCAGCCTCGATGGTTTCGATCGTCTCATCCCCATCCGCACAGGAAGCTTCGACTGCAATACATTCAGAAGGAAACACAAAACAGAGTTAGCTACAAGACACTGCCACTCTGAAGCTCACAAACCGTTCATCTCTCAAACTAGAACATAGCACAGTTAGCTTTATGTACACATTTGGTACCAACATAAAACCTACACTGATCATCACTATCAAGCGATTGCTTAGTTTTACAAAAATAAAAACAATTTTGCAAGATTTTGGAAGGCAAAAGGCAAGCAAAATAGAACTCAGAGTCTGAGGAAACCCAACAGTAATTTCTCAGGAATGTTTGCATTTTCAAGAACGAAGGTGGACATTAGAGTTGAGTAGAAAGAGCGTAGGAATGACAGGAATCCCAGGCTGTGCCACTAACCAGTTCAGTCATGTACTGATCCCTTTGCCTCTGCAGAATTCAATCTGCAATGAGCCTGGGTTGCTATTCTAAAGTTCCTTACAGCTCTAAATTTGACTCCAATACTGTCAGTTCATTAATAATGAGCAAACCTATCCCTATTTCTTTCTTTAAGGAAGCACAAGAACATTTTAATTTACATATAGGATTTGGATAGCTTCCCCTACACACACCCCTCCAACTAGAAAGGAGCACGAAGGCTATAAAGGGAAAAGAACATTTTGGAGGTAAAGGCCCCCAGATAGGGAGGGTGCCGTGGAGGACCAGAATTAGGAGAGAAGGACAGGTCTTGAAGCTGCAGGAAGCGGGTCCTGGGCTTAACAGTTACTGGCACAGCCTGAGTTGTTAAGGGGAGTAGCTTTCTCAGGTAATGCATTGTTGTTCAGATCTGACTTGCATTTGCATAGCTATTCAAAGCACATGATTCCTATAATGCACATGATTCCTGCACAGATCAATCTGCTGAGCTGGGGGCTTTCCTAGTCATAATAGATCAGACAGTCCCTACCAATACCGTCACTGGCTTTTAAAGCAGGCAGGCAAGTCAGCAGAAGATGACCCCCTGTCACTTCTTCCATGTTACAACACTGGAAGGGCAGGAGCTGAGCTCCCTTCATGTCAGAGTCCAGTGCATAAGAGAAGGTCTGGAGAGGCTGCTGGGTCTGGTAGAGACCAGATGGGTCCAGGCTATTTAAGACAGCAATTCTGCCCAGGCCACAATACCTGTAGCTGAGGAACTGGTCTAACTCCTTGAGCTTTCCTTAACTCCTTCATCCACTTGCTCTTAAGAAGGCTTGTTGGGCTGAGCCCCGGTGGCGTAGTGGACGGGACTGCGGCCCACTGGGATGGAGGTTCAAATCCAGCAGCAAGGCTGGGTCTCCTACTCCCACCACCAGAGGGCAGTGATTCCCCCCCCCCCCAAAAAAAAACAAGGCAGCTTGTCGACCCTATTTATAACAGTTGATTCTGCCTCATAGTGACTCCTTAGGGCAGAGGACTGCTTCAGAGCATTCCAAGGCTGTGACTGTCACAGAAGCAGACTGCCTCATTTTTCTCCCTCCGAGTGGCTGGAGGTCCAAACAGCTTAGCCTATGCCTCACCATGGCCCTCAGGAATGAGGCTGGATCTCTGTTAATCTGGCTTTCCATTCCTCTATCATTAGTGACTTATCGGCACATCCAACATTAATAGAATTGGAACAGCCTCTGGTAATTACAGCATGTTGGTTCCATTCTTCTCTAATGTGGACCATAAAATATTATTGACCTGAGATTAAGCCTGACCCTAAGTTTTGCTTTTACTAAGCTTTTTAAAATGAGTTCTGTAAATGAAAAATAATCCAAGCACATACTGGATGTTGAAACATCTCTGCAATCTAACACAGATGTCCCAAATAGTGGCAGAGTGAATTCGTAAGTAACTTTGCCCTCTTACCCCCAGGATCACCACTCTAAGGTTAAATGATGAACTCCCAGTGCCTTCCTTTCATGGGCAAATTCACTTCCAACTTCAAGGAATGGACACCTAGCTTAATTTGTTCCTTTTTAAAAAGCCCTAAGTTTTCTACTTAGTTATCTGAATCTGATATGCGTTGTCTAGAATGCTTTATAGTTATTACTAAATTCTCCATACTTAGAAATTACCTAGAGGCTGAGTCCCGGTGGCATAAGTGGTTGAGTGTGGGACTGCAGCCTGCAGGCTTGGCGGTTCAAATCCCGCGGTGGCTCTCAGGAGCAGCGCTGGGTAGCTTCCACGACCACCAGAGGCAGTCATGCCCCCCAAAAGAAATTAGCTAGGCTCTTTTTTCAAGTTTACAAGAAGACATAAAATCGTGGTTTTCCGATTCATGGTTGAATTGGCAGAATATAAGCTTTTAAATTTTTACACTAAGATAAAACAAATATAAGCAGAGCACTCAATGTTTTTTTCTTCCGCTCAATAAAAAGAAGGAAAATGATCATTCCCACATGATCTTTTCTCTACATTTCTAATGAATCCAGGAAAGGACAAATCACACTTCCCTGTTCACTATTAGGGCTACATAATCAGATAACCAAGACATCGATAGCTCTTCGAAATGCAGTGTAGCTTTCCTTTAGAATATTGTCACAGGCATTATTCCCATATCCTTTAGCTATTTCACATTTTCTTTGGATAAGAGAAATCCAAGAACCAACAAGAAATTTTCAAGAGACTCCAAGTTCTCAACTGAAAACAGTGAACACCTGTAGGTGATCTGTTGCCTAATGACACTCAGATTTGTCTCAAGAGAGGGCTGAGTGGTTAATTTTATAGAGTATAGTAGACTGAGTACAGGCACTAAAAGAGATCACGACGAGTAAAGAAAGCTACCCAAAGAGATGGGCTTACATTGAGTCCATTTAAAATGAGTATTTCCTCGCCCTCAGGAAGGGGACACAGAAGATACGGGAGCTCTTGCAAAATGAGGCAAAGAATTTTAGATAGTGCCTGGCTAGCAGATAAAAGAACATCTAGGATCTTAAAGGTTGGTCTCCAAACAAGTAGCCATCTAGGTGAGATGTCAACCACATCCACATGGAAGAAGCCCACCATCATCAGTCACCAAAGGATTGGAATCCATATGATCCAAAATCAAAGGAGGGATTAGTATCAGAACGTAAACTGAAGAAAGACCGGTGTGCAGAAGACGAAGGATGACAGTGCAAGCCCATGACTCATTTGTGGAACTCCAGAGGAAATAGGAGTCTCCTGAGAACTTCCCCTTTTTAAAATTCAGGGATGGGAAGAAAGCAGTCACTAAGCAAAGTGCTTAGGAGAGATGAGCACACAAGATTGAAGGCATAAATCTGACTAGAAGAGTTAAAACCTTGTCAGTAGGACTTTCTAAACCCCCTCCTACCTCTGATACAGGCTGGACCTTATCTGGCTTTCAAATTTTTCAGTATTTTTGGTTTGTGTTGTTTTTGTTTGTTCTGATTAGGGTATATCTCAGAGGGCTTGAATTTTTTCTTTAATTTCAGAGGTTTTATGTCATTGGAGGTCACCCTCTTGAAGCTGTGTTATATGTTTTTTTCATTTTTCAGTAATAGGAAACCCAGGTTTGAAGAACCTATAGGGACAGCAAGTAGATTAAGGGGCAGGGGGAGGGGGAACAGTGGTGGTGGAGGGGGCAGGAGTGAGATGATGTCAAGGAAGCCAAGTAGAAAAAAATGCGTGGGAACGGATTGTGGTAACAATTGTACAATTCTATTCGATGTGATTGAACTATGGAATGATATCATAAGATGTATTAAGTCCTAATTAATAATACATTTTAAAAATAAAATGAGTATTTAAATACTTTGGGAGGAAAAACTCAAACTCACTGCGATCAAGTCAATTCTGACCATGACCCTATAGAACAGAGTGGAACTGCCCCTGTAGGTTTCTGAGATTGTGAATCTTCACAGGAGTAGCAAGTCTCATCTTTCTCATGGTGGTTTCGAGCTGCTCAAGCCGTGTTTAGCAACCCACCACGTAACCCAGTCCACTCCCAGGGCTCCTGCATTATCATGACTTGTGCTTTAAATGTCTTCCTTCGTAGCTCCCATGACCACCAGAGGGCAGTGATGCGCAAACAAAACAAAACAAAAAATGTCTTCTTTCTATCTCACTTTGGGAGAATGAAGACATTTTATGCAAAAATCAGGGGAGCAAGTATTTAAAGGAAATAAGACAAATAGTCTTCACTATTATCCTACAAATTGTACCAAGGCCAACAATTGTCATAATAATGGCAGATTATTTTGCTTTGTACTGCAATTACTTTGGCTGAATGTTTTCCCAAAGGATTCCATTTTAGGAATCATGTAAACAAATATGCTGGAGGGGGAGGTAGCCTGGACCATTCCTGAAGAATGCATGCGAAGCAGCTCAGGATCCATTCCTACCAGTGTAGGCCCTCTCCATTTAGGGAGAAACTCCCAACACAGAGCATTCTCACCATAGAACAATGGGCGTCCTCACAGCCTATGACATCAGAAGAAGAAAAGCTCTTCTGTCACATGTCAAAGATGTATTTCAGAATTCCAAATTTCTAGGTTAGGTTCCTTAAGCTAATAACCTTGCACCTAAATATCTACATACCACAGGAGAACAACAAACAAGGGAGCCAACACAGGAGGCCACAAAGCAGCAGGTCTACACTCAGAGTGTGGGAAAGTTAACCACAGATGACCACGGTGGGACAGGCTCTCACTCCACTGCACATCCCACAACGTTCAATTAGAAAATGCTGTGACTCTTCCCTTACTGTTCAATCAGTTCCTTTCCTATCAACCCTACAGCATAGGTCGTAATCTTTATGGGAGCAGTAACTAGGTTTTTCTTCTGCAGAGCAGCTAATAGATTTGAACAGCTGCCCTTCGGTTAGCAACTGGGCACTTCACCATGATGCCACCAGGTCTCAGAGTTATGTGCTACACCTATGTCCATTCACCCACAAAAGAGCTTAAAAAAATTGGTGGAAAAATGGAACAAAAAGAGGGTGGAATTTTTCCAGGGATTTTTTTGATATTCCTTTGTATATGTATGATCTTTTTAAAAAAAAATTTTTTTTGGGGGGGGGGGGCATCACTGCTCTCCGGCTGGAATTGAACCTCCGTCCCAGTGGGCCGCAGTCCACGCACAACCAAAAAAAATTTTTTAAAGTAATGTGTTTTCTTAACTTAGCCTGGATTTTTCAAGCAGCAATTCATCCTTTTGTGGCAGTCTTCCTCTCTCCAAGTCTTAGCCTTTTCCTGCTTGGGCCAACAATAACATTTCTGAGTAGGTATAAGGAACATCCTACAGAACATGAGTTGACTTTTAACCCTTTTTATATTACTGAAAGTATATGTGGCCATGGTGTTTTCACTCAATCAAGATACATAAAATTCAAAGTCTTTAATAGACTATGCCTCAATTGTAATAAAAAAGAAATCATTTCATTTTTAACGGTATGCTTTACCAAGAAAAGGAAGCAAAAGGAGAGAATTTCAAACTACTTATGTTAAGCTTTTTTTTTTTTTGCTTGTTTGTTTGTTTGGAGGGGACATCACTGCCCTCTGGTGGAAGTGGGAGGCCCAGCCTTGCTCCTGGAAAGCTACTGCTGGATTTGATCAGTGGGCCACAGTCCCACACTCAACCACTACACCACCAGGGCTCAGCCATGTTAAGCTTTTTATACTGGAAACTTAAAACATGTACAAAGTAAAGAGAATCATATAACAAATTACACATATCCACCACAGTGAGCCAGTAATAAACAGTACCAACAATTTTTTCTGTATTTCGATTTCGTAGAACAATACGCATACATACAAGCTAGATCCCACTGAAACAAATGTTAGACATCCTTTCATTCAATAGTATAGCATGTATTATCTCTAAAAGATGATACCCTGGCCCAATCTTTTAAAAAGTAACAACTCAACATTCTATTAATATTGAAATTCCTTTAGGGTTTTGGTGATTGTTTTTTGCTTTTAGAGTTAGTTTGTTCAAATCAGGATCCAAAGTTCACTCACTACATTTGATGATATTTATCTTCAATCTCATTTCTCCTGCTCTTCTACCCTTTTTCCCTCTTAGCCCTTTATTTTAGAGGAAACAAGGTCATCTAAGTTTTCCACATTTTAGATTTTACTAGCTCCTTCTCTGTAGTCATGTACCATAATGTCCCACCCCAGGTACTGCCTGTGAAGTGGTGATTCTACCAGGATGCTTCATCAGATTCATACTTAAGTTCTAGGCAAGATTGGAAAGGTGGTACTATCACCTTCTACTGCATCTCTTCAGGAGGTCTGGCAGACTTCTTTCTGTAGTGTTACAGTTGAGCAGTAGACTATGGCACTGTCATAACGCCATCCATTATAAAATTCTCCAGCAGTCACTGAAGATGGAAGTCACTAAAGCACAATCTAATTTTTTGTTTTGTTTTGGGAGCGGGGGGGGCATCACTGCCCTCTGGTGGGAGTGGGAGGCCTAGCCTTGCTCCTGGAGAGCTGCTGCTGGATTTGAATCACCAAGCCAGTGGGCCACAGTCCCACACTCAACCACTACACCACCCTTCCTGCACCGTCAGACAATATTCTAAGATCCTGGTCAATATTCAGAAGTGGATCACCCGGCCTTGGAAGAGCCACTGAAACCTATGATGCTACTAGCACAGGAATTTAGTCTTACCGCATTCATTTTATGGAACCAGGCAGAGGCTGCAAGACTTGCTTCCTAGTGTTAATCGTATTATTTATTGCAGTGGTCTGGGACAGAATCCAAGTTATTTCTGAGGCGCTCCTGGCTTTGAAGGGCCATTGGAATGACTTCCAGCATCAGAGCAGCAAGCACAGGATGACACAGTATGACAAACTGACAGGCAGATGAGGGGTGGTAGCTGCACTTCACACCCATTAATTATTGTGATGAAAATTCTAAGCATTCTAGTATTTCGGCAATAAATCCTTCATAGAATATCTCTAAAAAGTGCAGGGTGTGTGGGAAACACAAACACCTACAAAATAACCATGGTATTTCCTGGAGATCAACTAGGCAAGCGATGCTCACTAATTCAAAAAAGGTAGAGGGGCAGCGAAAGCCCAGAAGGCCATGGGCAAGGAGGACTGACACAGTGGCTGGGGCGCTAAGAACAAACGTAAGAATTGTGAAGATGGCGCAGGGCCAGGCAGTGTTTTTACTTCTGTTGTGCACAGGGCCACTGGGAGTCAGAACTAACTCAGCAGCACCTAACAACAATGACCAAATCCCAGTTGTATCAAGCATCAGAGACGGAGGGGGAGAGGGAGAGAAATGGGTGGGTGGGAGGATATTCTAAGGTTTTTGTGTGACAGGTTTCTGTTCATTTCGTTGTCACTCCTCCATTTCTTTTCCCCCTTGCAATTATTTGCTGAAAAACTGAGGGGTTTTGTTCTGTAGTTTCCCACAGAATGGATTTTGCAAAATGTCATCTTCCTGTAGCGTCTAACATCTTTTGTCTGCATTTCCTCTAATCAGTGGTTATCAACTCTCCTAATGCCACGACCCTTTAATACAGTTCCTCATAGTGTGGTGACCCCCAACCATAATATTCTTTTCATTGCTACTTCATATTTGTAATTTTGCTAGCTATGGATTGTAATGTAAATATCTGATATGCAGGATGCATTTTCAGTTATAAATTGAACATAATTAAAGCACAGTGGGCTGAGCCCCGGTGGCATAAGTGGCTGAGTGCTGGAATGCAGCCCGTGGGCTTGGCGGTTCAAATCCAGCAGTGGCTCACAGGAGCAGTGCTGGGTAGCTCCCACAACCAACAGAGGGTAGTGATGCATGGCCGCCCCCCCCAAAAAAATTTTTTTTCCAAGTCCCTAAAGCACAGTGATGAATCACAAAAATATGTAACTATATATTGTGAAATATTTATTTCTAATGACAAATAAATGAAATCTTGTTGTGAAGCATGGCTAACAGTCCTCACGCTGGGTACTCATATGTGGGCATATCTGCAGGATCCATCTGGAGATGTATAGAGGACGGGTGTCTCAGTTCCTAAAACCACGGAAATATGTGTTTTTCAGTGGTCTTAGACGACCCCTGTGAAAGGGTTGTTCAACTCCAAAAGAGCTCATGACCCAGCTGAGCCCCGGTGGTATAGTGGTTGAGTGCAGGGCTGCAGCCCAAGGACTTGGCGGTTCAAATCCAGCGATGGCTCTCCAGGAGCAAGGCTGGGTAGCTCCTACGACCACCAGAGGGCAATGATGCCCCCCCCAAAAAAAAAGAGGTCATGACCCACAGGTTAAGAACTGCTGCTCTACGTTGTTAGATCCAGGAGGCTTTGTCCTATTTCAGTTTTATTTTTCTTGGCTAAATTCTTTTTCATATGTGATGGCATGCTCTTTCTTCAGAGGACTTGAATGTTCGGCTGATTATTTTTGCTTGTGGAAAAGGGAAATACAAGGTAGTGGCATTCTTTTCACTTAAACGACAACAAAATTGATGAAGATTTATAGAGCAGATCATTAGCTTTACTTTCAACAGTTTCCACACATCCACTCAATCACTCAATCACTTCGGTGGAACTTCTCCTGTTTTGCTGTCTCCCTGTGCTTCCTATTTCCACTGGTCCTTTCCTGATGCTCTGAACTTTATCCTTGGGTGGAGGTTGAACTCTGACCTTAAATGATTGGTCATTCTATCACAGGGGTTGAGTCCCATTCCCATTCTAAAGGATGCCTGATGGACCCTACCTGCCTCTCCCTGACCACAGTAAACATGGTCTCACTTGTAGTTGGTGGTGGTAGCCAGGCATCATATCAATGGCTTCTGGTCTCGTGGCTATAGTGGCTGATAGCCTCCATAGTCCATTAGTTCAACAGACTGATTGTTTACATGTGGCCTTTGATTTTCATCACTTCTCTTTCCTCGAGACTGGGAAGCCCATTGGTTGCATCTTACATAGATGTTTTACAAGCTTTAAAGATCCCAGTTGTGGGCTGAGCCCCAGTGGTGTAGTGGTTGAGTACGGGATTGTGGCCCAGTGGCTAGGTGGTTCAAATCCAGCAGAAGCAAGTGTGGGTAGCTCCCACAACCAGCAGAGGGCAGTGATGCAAAAAAAAAAAAAAAGATCCCAGTCACTCCTCACCTGAGTAGAATATAGAACATTATCTTTGTGGATTATGTTGTATCAATAGACCCTGGTATCCCTATAATAGCTTATTACCTGGACGGACCCCTTCCCCACCCCGGCCCTTTAGGGGGTTCATTATATCTAAGAAAGAGTCATAACTGTGCCTCCTATATGCTCCACCACATGCATGTGTGGTAAAATAAAATTTCTTAATGCAGTTCTTTTATCCATTCCTCTCACCCAAATGAGTAGGTGGACTCTGCAAATAGGATGTGTAAAACACTAAAGAAAGGACTGGCCAGTTTGGGTTGCCATCTCCCTGAGTAATCCCAGAAGCAGAGCAGGAGAGAATTCTGAGACCACCAAGGAAAAAGAGCCACCACCAAAACATGTTCCCGATAAAAGTGCCAGGATCACCAGAAGTTGTCACACAGAGACCACAGAGCACTGCAAAGGAGGCCCACACACTTGCACAGACCAGAGGGGCTGCACTGCTCAGACTGTGAGACAGTGAGGTGGAGTGCAGGTGGGCTTCTTAAGCCACAGATGCAGAGGCCAAAGGACCATGTGGCCCAAAGGCAGAAGAGCAGAGAGAAACTTGGTTGCTTGCTAAGGAGAGGTGTTGCAGTAAACCAAACCCTGTATCCTTGATGAGTCCTGATCATGATTTAACTGGTTAACTTTTCTAATATACTTCCATAATTGTGACTCTTTTGGGGCCAGTGCAATGGACTATTGAACCCAGCAGAGAAGTGGAGTGTCGTGAGATGAGCACTTGGTGTCGGAATAGGGGGTTTGAAGTTGGATTCTGCATCTTCCTTGCTTAGTCAGAGGGCAGAGGTGACCCATTCCTCATAATTTTTGCAATGGATATATTGGTAGCAAAGGTACAAATGAAATGTACACACTCAAAGGTACACTCTCACTCTCCCATTTATTTTGGTGCGATTTTAATATTTAGATATTAGTTATGTTCCTCTAGAACTCTGGTAGTACAGTGGGTAAGCATCCAGCTGCCAAACAACAGATGAATTGTTGGAATCCACCAGTCACTCCGTCAGAAAATGATGAAGCCGTCTGTTTCCACCAAGGTTATGGCCTTAGAAATCCTCCCTCTCCTACGGGGCTGCTAGAAGTTGGAATTCACTGGATTACAACAGGTCTACGGTTTGCTTTACATTCCACCACAGGTACTTAATTTGCCTTAAGAACTATTAAAACTTACTTTATAAGATTCTAAAGTAAAAACTACAAAACAAGGTGCACCTAGAATATTATAGCTTTCACCCCTGTGCCCTTCTTCTACCAATAAGAAACTATTTCTTGTATATCTTTCTATTTTAAAAAGTATAAGCTAATACAGCCAGTGTCAAGACATTTCATGGAGAGTTTTTCCTTGTTCTTCTTGACCAACCACCCACAAAACATGATCTTCTTTTCTAGTAACTGACTCCTCTAGTAAATGTGTTCAGGGGAAGCAAGACAAGTCTCACCACCCTCGCTTCCAAAAAACCTTCTGGTTGTTAACCTACAAACCTTAAATACATATATTCTCCAGCTTCGTTGTTTGGGTCACCTGGCCACCAGCTAAAATCTATAAATAATAAAGAACAGAAATAATTGCCACGATGACAACTTAGGGAAAATTTTATATATTTTAAATTACTATGAATCACTAAAAATTATGGTTTGTCTTTTAGAGTTAACAAAGGGTTAAGTCTAAAGAGAAGACAGGTGGCAGCATTTTTCTATTTTTCTACAAAGAAGAGTAAATAGTGGCTATAATCATTTTAGGAGTTGTGATGACTCCGTCGGTTAAGAGCTAAATAAACTAAGTACCAGATTGAGGGTTCAAACCCACCACCCATTTTGCAAGAGAAAGAGGAGGCTATCTACTCCCATAAAAATGCACAGCCTCAGAATCCCTATACACAATTGCTATGAGTCAGAATCAAACTTGATGGCAGTGGGATGGATAGTCACCACGGCTACTTCTCATTTGCGGAAACTTAATGACTACCCATCTCATTTAAAAGATCAAATTTAGGGCTGAGCTGCGGTGGTGTAGTGGTTGTGCGCGGGACTGTGGCCCACTGGGACGGAGGTTCAATTCCAGCAGTGGGGCTGGGCCTCCTACTCCCACCGCCGGAGAGCAGTGATGCCCCAAAAAATAAATAAATAAATAAATAAATAAATAAATAAATAAATAAAAGGTCAAATTTAGACTCTCAAAGCTGGTAATGGGAGAGGAAGCTCCAGATCGATAAAGATTTTCAAAAGTTTTTTCAGTAGTATAACTTTCTAAACAATAATTTAGATGGAAATCTAACATGTCAACAGATGAAAGCATTATTATATACTTTCCAGTTTCAAATTCATAGTAAACTTTATATGAAGTAAATGAATGCTAAAAATAAAATACTTGAAGAACATGAATTTTTATTTTTAAAATCAGGGGTTAAACATGGTAGTTGCAATCTAATGTAAAGTCTCAAATCTGTAAAATCAATAGATCTTTATATTATTGATCATTTCAGAAAACCCATATAATGCAGAACAACATAATGAGTCTCTGTGGTAGCCATTCACAGCTCCAACCATGATCCAATTGTGCTTGGTCCTCCTTCTTCCACACACTGTGCTGTCCAAACCCTAAAATATCCAATTATTGTACCACTAAGCGTTTTAGTACATGAAGATAAAGCTATCTATATTAAAAACATAAACACATGACCATCACATCAAAAATATTAACAATTCCATGGTATTATTTTAAGATCTTTCTAGGATTTTTAAGAACTGTTAATGGTTCTATCCTGATCTGATTCTTCAGCTGGGAGAAGAAAGATACTAAAGAAAACATTGTTTGTAAGATAATGATGGGCCGACATCAGTCTTCTTTTTCAGAGAGAAGCCTATCGAGATCAAATTTATTGGTTGTCTTCAAGTGTAAAACCCATGAGTGAAGCTCTGAAAGTACAAAATTACTCCTTCTCCTAAAGATCACAGGTGTCTCCTTAGTCTTAATTTCCTCTCTGAGGATGTTCAATGTCTTCCCTAATGATGAATATGAGGACTGAATCCCCTTCCATGGGAAAAAGACCCACACACTCAACTTTCTTATCAAGAATATAGCTTTTCCCTGGGGCTTCAACACTTTACATCAGAACCCATAGCAAAAACTTTTCCAACTACAGAACACAGGAGCCCAAGTTGGGATAGTGGGCTAACCACAAGTGGTCAGCAGTTTGAAACTTGTAGCTGCTCTGTGGGAGAAAAATAAGTTTTGTACTCCTGCAATTAGTCTCCAAAACCACAGGGGCGGTTCTCCCTCTAGGGTGGCTCTGAGTTGGAACTGCCTGGATGACAATGAGTATGGAGCATCTAAAACATGTTATATCATAGTGGTGACCACTTTGTTACACAAACACTAAAGAGCACAGTTCACCAACTACAGAAATTCCCAAACAGACATTACTCACTTCCTTATTGCTAAGGACAACGTTGGGTAAAAACATCTAAAGTACCAAAGAACTTTAATTGGGTGGATCTGTACAATAAATGAGAAATGCTTTATAAGATATAAGAAGATGGGCTGAGCCCCGGTGGTGTAGTGGTTGTGTGCGGGACTGCGGCCCACGAGGTTGGTGGTGCATATCCAGCAGCAGTTCTCCAGGAGCAAGGCTGGGCCTCCTACTCCCACCAGAGCTGTGATGCCCACAAAGAAAAAAAAAAAAGATATAAGAGAACAATACAAAAACTAGATGCTGTTAGCTGATGTTATCATTGTGGCTTTTCTGCCAAAGGCAGTGAGACCTTAGGTAAGTCATTTATTTAACAATCTAATTTGATTTGAGAATTCAATGAGATAATGTACACTAAAAAAAAAAACACATAACTGTTACAATTATACCATGCACTAAAAAGAAGCAATTTTTGTGGCATTTTGCCAAAATGAATTATGACCTCTTTCCGATCATGAGAAGCCATCAGAGAACTGAAACTGAGAGGTATTCTACAAAATAGCTAACCCGTGTGTTTCCAAGAGAGAGGGAAAGACAGGGACCGGTACAGACTGGGAAGCACTAAAGAGAAAGAAAACTAAACAGAAGGTGAGATTCTGGGCAGGAGCCTGGAAAAGAAAAAGGAAATTAATAGGAAACTGATAAAATTTGAATAACATTTAGTTTAGTCAATAATATCATGACCATAAAAATTTTCTCTTCTTGATACACGTGCAATGGAGATGTAAGATAGTAAACTGGGGCAGCCAGAGTGGGTCTGTAAGAAAACTCTGTACTATTTTAGAAGCTTTTCTGTAACTCAAACTTAGTACATAGTAAGCATTCGATAAGACAGATATTATATTTTATTATACTTTTATAATTGCTCATCATTATTATATTTTACTATTATAGGTTATTGCTAGAAGCCTGGAAGCACTGTCAGTTAAGTGTTTGACTGCTAAACATAAGGTTAGCATTTCAAATCCACCAGTGACTCTAGGAGACAAAGATGAAGCTGTCTGTTCCTATAAAGATTTACAGAGCCTTAAAAGACCCTGTATAGGGTTGACTTGATAGTAGTGGGATATATAGATCATTGCAATCTTTACTTAATTTTAAATCAATCTTTGATTTCACCTAAAGCTAGCACATATCCTAAATTATTCAAATTCTACATTTACCAAATGCTAACCAAAACAAGCAAAACAAACAAACAAACCCAGAAACTCAGTCTTTTCTTGATATGTCTCTGATTAGCTAACTGCAGTGACTTGAAATGACTTGCTATGGCTCTTCTATCCATCTTTTTAACTTCAACCAAAAGGGTAGGAAAGGACACACATTTTTTTAAATTATTAGTCATGTTTCCAATATAATAGGTGAAATTGCCATTAATTTTAGTCTCACGCTGCATTTATTTGTTAACGATAGAAAGTGACCTTTCTGATCATATTATGTGAGAACTTGTATTGTTTTGAGATTTTTTTAAATCATCTTATTGGGGGCTTGTACAACTCTTTTCACAATCCATACATATATCCACTGTGTCAAGCACATTCTTACATTTGTTGCCATCATCATTCTCAAAACATTTGCTTTCTACGTGAGCACTTGGTATCAGCTCCTCATTGTATTGTTTTTAAATGCTTTGTTGCTACTACTATTGTTATTAGTATAGAGAACTAATATGAACTAATACTAATGGAGGGTACTAATATGAGGAAAGTAGGCAGTTTTGCCATCCAATGGGTAGACAATGAGCCACCTCAGGAGGAGAAAATCCCACAACCACCATGTAACCAGTGGAGAACATCTGGACTTCCTGGGTGGAGTGGCAGTCGCAGCCAAGGTGGCAGCACGCAGAGTGTAGCACAGAGCAGAGGATTTCCCAGTACAGAGTAGGTAAATCCAAGTACCTTTGAGCACTGGTAGTGTTCCTGAAGGATCATAATAACAGTTACCCAAGCAGGATAGAGGTCACAAAGTCACCATGACAGAGAGGTCAAGGGCCAGAGAATAAAAGAGCGCAAGATGCTTGAAGGCATGGCTGAGGAGAAGTGCTGTAAACAAAAGAACTGTATTCTTGACATTGTTTTATCCTGACTTGTAAGATTTTAACTTCCTTAATAAACCCCATTATCATATTATCTATAGATCTCTGTAGCTATTGCAAAATCTCATGCAACACAGTACAGTGCCATGGCCACGAAGGCTGGTATCAGAATAGGGTTAGAGATGGAGACACGGCTAATTCCTCATTGGAATCACCCTTGAGCAGATATGGAGTTAAGATCCTCCTTCCCACCACAGAAGCTGGAGAAGGTCAGAAGTGACCCCCAAGCCATTTCCTCAACTACTCACAAATAAATTCAAGCTGCTATGACCAAAGTATTAACCCAATTTCTATCCCTGTGTCTTGCTCTGTACCACAATGGTTTTCATTTTTTAATTATTGTTTTGTCATCTTTCCCATCTGATGGGTGAAACTGACATTAATTTTCATTTCACACATTTATTTGTTGACTAAAGTAAACCTTCTAGTCATTCTTACCGAGCCCTTGTGCTGTTTTCATGTATCACAATCCTATTCACATTTTTTGTTGTTATTGATCTGTAAGAGCTCTGTATGATATACTTTAAGTGTGTGTGCCCTACATATACCATGTATATATTGTAAATATATGTACCTATTTTATCATTTTCCTTTTTCTTTTCTTTTAAAGTATAAAGTATCTTGATATTTGCTATAATAAGGTAAGATACCTTTCTTTCCCTCCTTCCCCACACAAAATAGATGCTGAGTCATTCCCCCATTCCCTAATAACTAAAAACATCACCTATGTCATATTAAATTCTTTAATAGATCAGAACATGTACTGAGACTAAGTCATCCAAATAATTCATTTTATGGTTTATTGTAACTTTAAAATGATTAATACTTGGCAGCCTAAGTTACTCATTAAAAAGTTTTTATTTAAAAAAATACATTTTTTTAAAAGTTGTTAATTTAATGTGTACCAGGCATTGGGTTAGATGCTGAGACAAACTCGTTAACAAGACAGCCACGATATTTACACCAAAAAATCTACATCTTTACTTCCTTAGGACTATTTCTGGTAAACTTTCAAATTTAAGATTAAATACTCTAATCAGCTTTACTCCCAACGTTAACGTCCCCAAGGTCTCTGGACATAGGGGGGGAAATGTAAAAACTCCAGATGTGCCAATTTTTAAAACCAATGACAATATGAAAGGGCTTTAAAAAACCTATGGGAAAATGGATATAAAAGATAATGGAATTTTCCCACAAACTGTTTGGAGTCCCTTGGTGGCAAACTAGATATGCACTGGGCTGTAAATCACAGGATCTGCAGTTGGAACCTACTAGCCTATCTTCTCCTTGGGAGAAAGACAAAATTTTCTACTCCCATAAAGATTTAGTCTCAGAAACTCACAGGGGAGAGCTCCTTCCCTATCCTATAGGGTCACATAGAACTGTTAAAGACTATACCAGGAAGAAAAAAAGACTATACCAAAGACTATTTTGTACAACTCACACTTCCATGCTCTATACTCTTCAAATTTGAAAAACCCTACTAGTTACAGTTAACCAGAGAGGAATCTTCTGTCAACACCAGGGCTTTACTTTATATTTGGGTTACAAACTTATGTTTTGCATTTTGTGGCAATAGCCAAAAAGGAGGGGGGGGGATATTCCTATCTTTTTCCCTAAAAAGAACTTATCATGAGGAAAATAGAGGTAGAAAGAAGTAGTAGTCCATAAAATGAGCTATGTTCATTTCAATGGATTTAGGAAAGAAGCCGAAATGGGAAGCTAGTCTTGACCAAAAGACAACTTTCATCTCCCTGCAGATGGGTCTCTAGCTTCTACAGGTAATGTAGTCACTCAATAGCTACTCAAAAGAAATTGTTTATCCTCAAAACCCTACAGACGGCTGTCACACTGGCTGTCCTATTATAGTAAGGCCCATTGGAGGCACACACACCTGTAAAGGTGATGTCATCATCATCGTCATCATCGATGATTTCTTCTTCGGCGACATCCAGGGAACTCTCAGTAATCATGTCATTGGGCTCTTCCACACAGGCTAACCCAGCATAACTGTTGAGAATGTCAGCACCTGGAACATGTTCCACAATGACAGCAGGGAAAATCGCTGGATCACCAAGCTGGAAGAGGTGGGGATAAGGAAAAAAATTGAAAAGATTAACTGAGTTTTATCTTCAACGATACAAACAAAAATAATTTCATGTTAGACATCCATTTAATGTTTCTCTCCTTAACTATTTGTATCCTAATTCTGATAGGCTGTGGAGAATGCATTCATTTTCTATTCAGACTAAATAAACTTTGTCTATTCTGGGTCTAATAACCAAGTTTTCAGAGGAAAAGCTTATAAAAGTATTTTTTAAACTACATATAACAATGTATAAACATGAACTAATAAGGAACAAACAAAAGAATTACATAAAATCTTGTCAGAAAAATATGTGAGTTTAATAAATATTAATCACTTGGCATGCAAACCTTGTTTAACAACAGTTTTTGACTCAAGTATCAATATTAACTTTCGTTTTCTGTTGTTATCCTTTTCAAGCATAGCTATAAATTATTAACCCGCCCCCGCCAAAATTATTAACCTGCCTAAATCCAAACCTACTGCCATACTCTCGATTCAAAAACATGGCTACACTGTAAGACCGGTGCAACCTTCCTCCCGCTGGGTTTCCGATGCAGTACATCTTTATGGAAGCAGTCGCTCACCTCTTTCTTCAGCAGCGACTTCTAATCCTCTGGGGAGGCATAATGCCGTAACCACTGCACCATCAGTCTCTTTCTACATTGTTATTTATTTACATAACGGTTACTATTATTACTAAAAGCATCTATTTATGAAGCTTAAAATCTGAAAGAACTCTTAAAATGAGTCCAAACATCTCCTTTTAAAGAAACTGACCTAGAGGTGGTTTTAAACAATCTGCTTAAAATAAATTAGTTTGTGGAAAACTGTATTATGTTACCAACTCTTTCAGCTTTTTATTTTCAGATAACTTTAGATGTTGTAAGTTTTTTTAAAAGGAAAAATAAGAATTCCAATATATTTTTCCAATATTTTACCAATATTCAATATTAACAGTCCATTATAGCTGATTTATTATTCTTTTATACTGATTTTTCCCCTAAGTGGTATACATATTGGTCCATAGTTTAACTTAAATACTTGAGTGTGTATTTAATAGTCAAGTATTATCTCACACTTTATTAAACAATCAAGAAACTAAATCAATACCTTACATAACTTGCTATCAAATTTGCTGAGATTATTCCAATTTTTCCTAATGTCGCACTAATGTCCTTTATAACAAACAAAATTTATCTTATCTAATCCAGAACTATAGACTTCATTTAATTATCTTTTGTCTCATGACAACTCACTCCACCGATCTGAGACAGTTCAGTTCTTCCTCCTTTAATCTGAACCAGATTTTCAGAAAAGTTGCAAAGTTCAAGACATTTGTTTTGAAGGATGTCCCTCAACTTGGGTTTCTAAGCTATTTTTTCTTACATTCAACTTATGAATTTGGCAGGAATACCAAAGAAAAGTATCTGTAACCTTTAACCACCTGGCTCCGTGGCACAGAATCACCTTATAAAATGCAATCTGGTCTTTGCTTTTGGTCCTTTTGAGCTGAATCACATGAGGCCAGTAAATGAGTGCTGAGCAGATCACTTGCTGGCCCCCCCCCCCCCGTGTTGACTACGTCAGAGAAGAACAATGGAATCTAGCATGGCCACATGGGGAGGCCCATAAAACCTTAAACTGGAGACTCAGTTGAGCTGCAAGGTTGGTGACTAAGCATGGGGCAGGGTAGTACACCACCTTGAGATACAGACATTCTGTGCTGGAAACCATCCCAAATCTGACCTAATGCATTTCTTTGTATCCTTTTTGGTTGTAAGAGATCTGTAGCTGTAAATATGGTGTGCTCTGTGATTTTTAAAAAATCATTTCATTGGAGGCTTGTACAACTCTTATCACAATCCACACATACATCCATTGTGTCAAGCACATTTATACATTTGCTGCCATTATCATTCTCATTCTGAATTTTGATGAGTGCTTTCAGTGAATGATTTTATCTACAGGGACAAGGAGAACCAGCAGGATCTGGATTCTGCCTACTGGCACTTTCAAAGACAGTGTCCTAATTTATAAGCTCCCACCATCTCCAGATGGCCAAGATTGAGCAGATGGTGACAAGGATCAAGAAGTGGTAAAGTGAAGACAGGACCCATGCTCACACTGTGGGGATTTTATTTATGCTGATCCTTATCACAAAGTTATAAGAGAAGGTAAGATTTACCCAATTTGGTCCTTGGTTAGTTCAATATACTATCAGTGATCTCCAAAGACCTACTTATCTCTCGCATTACTAGTAATTTATATGGTGGTAGCTACCAGATTTTTCCCTGTGATGTTCCTACTTTTCCCTTAGTAATTAATAAATTTCTTGGATGGGGAGAAGGGAACATCAAGACTGTATAAGCATCCACAAAGAAACATTTAGCCAGAGTATTAATTTCTAAAATCTAAGCTAAAAATGCCAGGCCCTTTTTCTTTTCCTTGACTAAGTCTGCTAGTCATGGAAAATCTGCAGCTGTCACATGAATCTTGGCTGAAAGAAGAGAATACCAAGAAGATGTGTTTTATTGACAATGCAAAAGCATTAAACTATATGGATCATAATAAATATGGATAACATTGAGACTAATGGGAATGTCAGAACAACTGATTGCACTCATACTGGATTTGCATATACACTGAACGGTGGCTATTCAAACAGAGTAAGAGGTTACCTACAACATGATTTGAAAACAAGGCTGAACCCCGGTGACGTAGTGGTTGTGTGTGGGACTGCGGCCCACTGGGTTGATGGTTCAAATCCAGCAGCAGCTCTCCAGGAGCAAGGCTGGGCCTCCTACTACCACCAGAAGGCAGTGGTGCCCCCCACACACAAAAAAAAAATCAAGGAACTTGTACATCAGGATTATATCCTTTCACCATAATCACTTTATATGCAGAGCAAATAATCTGAGAAGTTAGACTATCTGAACAGAACACATTTAGGTGGGGAGAAAGACTTACTGATAACCTGTGATATGCAAATGACATACCTTACTTGCTGGAAGTAAAAACATCAATGTAGCACTTAATGAGGAAAGAAGATCCAAGACGACAGTGTTCGGTATGGATTAAATCTCAACGTAAGGGAAACAATAAGCTTCACAATTGGACCATCAAGTCATGACAAACAGAGAACAAGTGGAAGCTGTTAAAAAGTGAAAGTTGTCTTTGCTATCCAAATATATCCAGCTCCTGACTTGGAGTAGTGCATTATGAGTGTTGACATCACAAGAGCTATCTGCCAACATTTCACTGAATCAACATAGTTTGCAAGTTCCGTCTAACTACAGGTATGTGTCACTACACTTCTAGTCCTTTCCTACTAACCAGTAAGGCAATGACTGCTGTGTTCCGCTGAATTGACAGGTCTTAGCACACCTGTGGCAAACACCACTCTACCCATTCCACTTTTACCTTATCACCCTTCCTCCAGAGGCAGCAACTGTTAACAGTTTCTTTAACAGAGCCAGTCTATTTGATTTATTCAAACAACCAGTTAAAATGTCGTTCCAAACATTTCATGATTTCTTAGTAAGGAAAATTATAAACATACAAAGGTACAGAAATTAGTTTCTTTTAAAGGAAAAGCTAAAGGAAGAATTAGCAATGAAAAGTGAAGGATCCTTAGCGGCACTGTGTGTTAATTAATCACTGGGCTGCTAACCACAAAGTCTGTGGTCCAAACCCATCAGCAGTTCCACAGGAGAAAGACTTCATCTTGGAAACCATCCTATGTAGGGGCTCTGTGAGTTGGAAGCAAGTTAATGAGGGTTTGGCTTATATACAGGTCTGGTTTTGGACATCACTAGTCTGACAGTGTGCTGTACTGTGACTTCTGTGCTGCTGTAAGGCTGGAAGCTAGGTCACTGGTATTTTGGTATTTTAAATACCAGCAGGGTCCTCTAGAGAGAACAGGACTCAGCAGTGCATACAAACTAAAAATAACCTAGATAGAAAAAAAGAGGCTGTCCTCTTCTGAAAAATTAGCCACAGAACCCTTCTGAATAGCAGAGAAACATTGATACAGTGCTGGCAGGTGAGCTCCTCAGGTTGGAAGGCACTAAAAATACCAACCAAGGAATAGCTGTGGGCGCAAAGTAGTAGACCTTAGTAATGTGGATAGGGCAAAACGTTCAGAGGCAAAAGAAAAGAAACAGTTGTAAACACTCACTAATATCCCAAACATGGACTGTACAGTATAAATCTAGAAAAATTACAAGATGACAAAAATTAAATTAAATACATAAATATTGATATCCTAGGCATTCACAAGCTGAAATCGACTGGTTTGGACCATTCTGAATTGAACAACCATATAGTTTACTATTCTGGGATTGACAAATTCAAGAGGAATAACATTTCAAAATGTACAATGCAGTGCTGGGGGGTCGTGGTTGGGGGAGAGGATGGGGAGCGGGGTTTAAAAAATGTACAATGCTGTCTGTGATACAATAATACCTACCTGCCTACAAGGAAGATCAACTAATAAAAATTTATTTAAATTTACACATCAACCACTAAGGTTGGTGATAAAGAAACTGAAGAATTCCACAACTTCTGAAATTGATCAAACTGCAATCAAGATATATTGAGAATTACTGGTGATTAGAATGGGGAAATTGGAAACAAAGAGGAAGAATTAATAGTTGGAAAATGTGGTCTTGGTGACTGAGACCTTTTCTAAACATACTTAAATGATGACTACACACGTGGATATCACTAGATGAAATACACAGAAATCAAACTGACTACAGCTGTGTGAATGGACAACAGAGCAGCTCATTATCATCAGTCAACTCGAGGCCAACTGCAGAACAGCCCACCAATTACCCATATGCAAGTTCAAGTTAACACTGAAGAAAATTCAAACACGTCTACAAGAGCCAAAACATGAACTTTCTGAATTTCAATAACATCTTAAAAGTATATTTGTGACTGAGCCCCGGTGGCATAAGTGGTTGAGTGCGGGACCGCAGCCCACGGGCTTGGCGGTTCAAATCCAGCGGCGGCTCTCAGGAGCAGCACTGGGTAGTGCCCACACCCACCAGAGGCAGTGATGCCCGCCCCCCCCCCCAGAAAAAAAACAAAACAAAAAAAAGTATATTTGATGTACTGGGTTGGGATGCTTTCTCAGTGTTCCATTCCTCTTATATGTAAACCTTCCCATTATATCCCCCTCCTCCCAAAAAAAGTAAATTTGAGGCATTGAATACTAGGAACAGAAAGCCTCATGTGTTGTGGCATAATGTCAAGAACATCATAGAGGAAGAAAGCAAATGGTCACTATAAAGACATGAAATAAAAGATTAAAGTGGATGCCAGCAGGGATTCTGAAATTTGCTCCTGAATATAGTTAAAGCAAACGTAAGAAATTATGACGTTAAAAGGCTCAGTTGACAACTTCAAAGGGCAGGTTTAGAAGACAAAATAAAAAATTATGAATGAAATGTACAAAGACCTAGAGTTTAAAATAAAATGGAAGAATATGCTCAGCATATCTCAAGCTGAAAAAGCTAAGGGAAAAAAATCAAACCTAAGTTGCAACACCGACAGATTCTGTGGGCAAAATTATTGATGTCAGACACATAAAAAGAATGGAAGGGATACACAGCTTCAATCTGCCAAAAAGAACTGGTCAACATTCATCTATTTCAAGAGGAACCACCATACAATCAAGAACCAATGGCAGTGAAGGAAAATGTCCAAGCTTCACTGAAGGCATTAGCAAAAATCAAGGCTTAAGGAACTGACAGAATATCAAGAGAAATATCTCAAAACACTGAAGCAGCACTGGAAGGATTTACTAGATTATTCCCCCCAAAATTGGCAGAGAGTTTCCCTAGCCAACCATCTGGAAGGAATTCATATTTTTGCCCATCTCAAAGAAAGATGACTGAAGAGAAAGTGGAAATTATGAAACAATATCATTAATAGCACATGCAAGTAAAATTTTGATAAATCTCACTCAATAACAGTTGCAGCAGCACAAATGAACAAAAACTCACTGCCATGGAGAAGTCAGTTCTGACTTCTAGGGACCCTACAGGACAGGGTAGAACTGCCACTGTGGGTTTCTGAGCCTGCAACACAAGCCTAGAAATACCTAAAATCATGGTTGTGAATATTTTCGCATACACATTTATAATGTTGTATGATACTCAAATAGACAACAGAACATCAGGAGCACATTTATAGAAACTACTTAAACACGGGTTGAAGCACTTGACTTGAAGGCTAATGACCATAGTATTGGGGACAATTTAAACCACGGTTTATAAATGCAATGCTCTAGCTACTAGTCTAGTGAGTCGTGTCTTGAAAGCTTGCTAGCACAGCAGCCACCTAAAAGCACTATGTGTCTCTTTCCACATGGGGCAAATGATGAGAAAAAAGAAAACCGAAGATTTAAGGAAAGGATTAGTTCAAAGCACTAATAGCTCATAAGAACCACAGTGCCCACTAACAGGAGACCAGAAGAACTATATGGTACTTTTCTACCACTAATGACCACTCTGACCAGGACCACAGTAGAAATGTATAATTGGAAAAAGAGAGAGAGAGAGAGAGAGAGAGCCAGCCTGTGGACTTACTGATGTGAAAAAGATGATCATCCTAAGACGACCACCTAACTCTAGAAGTTACCTGAGTTCAGACAAGGAGACAAGCCTTTAAAGCAAACAGAATACCCAGGGATAATAAATCCCTTGGAACAATCAACCACATAAGACCAAAGGGTAACATTTGCCTAAATCTCAAAAAGGCAGGAAGGGGCAGGGAATCAGGTGAATGGAAACAGGGAATCCAGGGAGGGAAAGAGGAAAGTGCTGACACATGGTGGGGGTTATAACCAATGTCACAAAACAACCTGTGCACAAATAACTTCTTGGAAAACTAATTTGCTATGCAACCTTTCACCTAAACATATCTTTCTATAAGAGATAAACACTAACAACACTACTAAAAGCTCTAGAAAGGTCCCATTCGGAAGCGCTGGAGAGAGTGCAGATGTAGAACAGAACTCAAAATCTGTGAGACCAGGCTTACTAGTAGGCTTGAGACTGGTGGAACTTCCAAGACTATGATGCATACTGTTCAGGTTTTGACTGACCTCACCTTGGGAGTAGATCAACCAACCACCTATGGCAGCACTTACCCACGGATAAAATTCAAAGGGTCAAGTAGAAAGAAAATGTTTAACAACAACAACAAAAAAATTCAAAGGGTTAGGAAAGGAGGATAGAAAGAAACAGGAAACGCAGGAAAGAAGTGGGGACTGCAATGGATGAGCTGGATCAGAATGTATATGGATTGTTGAAAGTAAAACTATAATCTGCCCTATAAACCTTCACCTAATGTGGGAAACTAACACTGAAGGAAATATAACGAGGATTATATTCCCTAACAGAAAGAATCTGGGAAGCTGGTATTCCACTGTGGGAAAGCTTCCACTTTGGTAAATTAGAGGTCAAGTCCAAAGTATATTATCCTGCTTTAAGTATCATTCCCACAGATACTCCCTTTAACAGCTATGCTGCACATGGTTGATTATAGCTCCCCCTAGAAGAAGACATTCATTTCTCTCTTCGCGCCATGACACCCAAACCCCAATGCAGGTATTGGATTTCCTCACTGTGAGTTCAGGGACTTTAATGTGGATATCACCCACCTTGTGACACATGTAACTGCTGACTATGCATGTCATACGGCTACATATAAATAAACCAAGATAGCAAAAGCTTGCTTTCACTTCTCCCAGTTCCACGTGATCCGTCAAGAGACGAGGTAAGCATGCTACCACAAAATGTGTCTGACTCATTTACTTTACTCTCTTATCTTTCTTATCCTCTATGGCTTTACTACAATTTTTATAAATCACCAAACATTTGCGCCTTCTGACCCTTCAGTTGTTGGAGGCTGGTTTCCGCTGACAACCTAATTCAAAATAAAAAGGTTTTTTTTCTTAAGTAAAGGGAAAAAAAACAGTAAAATGAATAGAACGAGGCTGTCTTAATTAAAAGGTAGCAAACGCTAGTGGTGCAGTGGTTAATATATATGGCTGTTAACCTAAAGGTCAGCAATTCAAACCCACCAGTCTCTCTCCACAGGAGAAAAATGAGGCAGTCTCTTTCCATCAAAATCAACGCCTTAAAAAGTTCTACTCATGTCATAGGGACACTACGAATTAAACTCGACTCCATGGGCTAAACAAGTCAAAAAAATGTCAACCAGAAAAACTAGTCCTTCTCCAAAACCAGTGATATGATCCAGGTAAAACTACCCTCTGTAGGTTTTCAAGACTATAACTCTTTGTGGAAGTATTAAGCCTTATCTCGCACCCGCAGAGTGGCTGGTGGTTTCAAACGGCTGGCCCTGCAGAAAACAGCTCAACACATTACACTACGGTTGCCGAGTTGAAATTGACACAGTAGCAGTGAGTTTGGTCGGAATTTGGGAGAGCCCTTCCAGGTGTTCGGTCAAGATCTGTTTTAGAGACATGGATTCTACAATTAGCTTTATAGCATTAGAGCACAAGAGATTAGTCACTGGATGGACTGAATTAGGGACAGAATGTCATGCACAAGGACCATTTACTGGCCCTACAGTATAGACCAAGCATTTTGCTTATTGCTTCATGTAGATTGTCACATTATTGAATCATCCCAATAGCCTTCGAAGAGTGTAAACTTGAAGATCCATTGCATACATAAGCGAGTCAAGGACAAGTGAGTAATTCACTGAAAGCTCTGTAACCAGTCAGGTGGGAAGGGCCATAA
The DNA here is from genome assembly GCA_004026705.1 of Nesogale talazaci. Taxonomy (NCBI): domain Eukaryota; kingdom Metazoa; phylum Chordata; class Mammalia; order Afrosoricida; family Tenrecidae; genus Nesogale; species Nesogale talazaci. The sequence continues at coordinate 2,189 of PVJH01025874.1, read as the reverse complement.
CTTGAATTGACTCCGTGCCCATAAACTTTGCTATTACAGTCAGCCTTCATCATGGCATTGTCTATTAAGCATATTCACTGGGTTTAGTTTTAAGCAACAGAATAGGTAAGGAGCCATGTTTAAAGATGCAGGGATTACTTTCTACTAGGTTTCAGGGCTTCCCCAAACAGACGCTGCTTTTGATCTTTCGGCTACCTAGGCCTGTTCTCAGGGGCACTCGCATTTCAGCCACACAGTTGTCTCCTCCCAAGTTACTGATCCTGTCATAAGAAGCGTGGGCCTTTCCTTTTCTGCCCACAGCAATGGTAATGTGTCTTCCCAATTTCTACCTTCACAATTTATCCAGGGCACTTTTAATCTTTTCACAAGATAGAAGTTGCAACTTCCTAAGACTATGCACAGTTCAGTAAGAATTGTGAGCTCCTAAACATAAAATAAAACGCAGCTATACCTCTCAGCTAACTGGAAAGCCTTTACTACCATAAATGGAAGGGGAACACATACTCTATAAAACTCCAGCCTCTAGGATCATAATACTCTGCCTTCTAAACTCAACAGACAGCAAATGGCTCAATCCTATGTCATCACATATTTTTTAATTCCGTATAGAGATTTACTTCTTAAATGAAGGCACATTAAAGTCAGAAGGTTGATATTTTCTTGGTAAGAAAAAGTGAAGGGGTCAAACTTGAGGTATGACAATTGATTTCCTCTACCCTAAATTATTTCAGTAGATATGGTGATAGGAAAATGTGTAATCCTCTTAGTATTTCTAGATTACTTTATATCTTCTTTGCTAAAGACCATCAAATCTTATCCATGTCTGCTTATTCTATGTCATTTTAACCAGATCTCTTCCCAGGGTTTACTTAGCAGAGACGCTTCAGGAAGATGAGACCAGAGTCATGAAATGGCCATAGTTCTAATAGTAAGCACTTACTAATAGTAAGCCTCTCCACATTTGAATATTAGATTCATCATTTTTTCTATGGAGCCCTTCATTTGAATCAGAAAACTTCTCTACATTCTTGGAGTGGGTATCAAGCTCAACTTTAGTATAACAGGAAACATAAAGCCATCACAAGCTGAGCCCACACATCATCAAAAAGATCAGACTCTCTGAAGGTGTAAGCTCCCAGGTGATTCTAATGTAGACACAGGTCCAGACTAATGCTCTAAAGCAGTGGTTCTCAACCTGTGGGTCGCGACCCCTTTGTGGATTGAATGACCCTTTCACAGGATCGCCCAATTTATCACAGTAGCAAAATTACAGTTATAAAGTAGCAATGAAAATAATTTTATGGTTGGAGGGTCACCACAAGATGAATTGTATTAAAGGGCCATAGCATTTTACTACTGCTCTAGAGAATCATACCACTCAAAACTGCACCCCTATGCTGAGTGGAGTAGAATTAGTCATGCCACGGTGAATACTCCAAAAGAAACAAATTAGGATGAAAATATTAGACCTCTTGGGGTTAAAAATCTGTCAGATTGGGAACTATGCATTTTCTACAATCAAATTATATTGTAGTCAAAAATTGACTTTCAACTATTTCAAAACTTTACTGAAAGTCCCAACTGTTCCAAAGAGAAAAACACACCCACCAATTCCCCTTTTGTTATTAACTTCAGGTTTGTTTAGAACATATTTAAAAATAGTTTTTTAAAATAATTTTAAAGCAAAATTTTAACACTCTTTAGCTGCAATAAAAATCAAATCAAGTTTTAACAGGCAAGAGACCATTTCCCAGATTTCAACACCATCTTGCTTCTCATTTGTTGTGGCTGATCATAAATGGGGCAACAGCAACAGAGCCATGTCAAAAGAGAAGGAAAGAACTCAATCTGTAAACAGTACAATCTGTTGCCACGCTAAAGAAGCTTGTTTGTTCCTGCAACACACCCCAAACTAAAATTCTAGGAGAGCATTTGAGAAACTATGGATGATTCCAACTCTACTAAGTAAATAAATGTGTGCAACAGGCTTTGGGAATTTCAAAAAGAGAGAAGAAAGCAGGAGAGCTTTCAAATAACTTGTTTGCCAAGTTTCTCAACAGCAAGCTCAATCTGGTATGCGATTGTGAAATATCTTACCAATATTCCCTATGAGACAGCCTTGTTATTATTGTTAGGTGCTGTTGATTCAGTTGACTCATAGGAAGCGCACGTGACAGAACTGCCCTGTG
>PVJH01025873.1:19574-30965 GCA_004026705.1 Nesogale talazaci | reverse complement strand
CTCCCCTTGGGTGGGTTAGTACCCCACTTCCCCTCTATATGTGGCCATCTTACCCCTCCCACCTCAGTTGACTCCCATATGTAGCCCCCCCTGCCATTCTACCTGGGCCTCACCCCAGGAATTTCTGTATACAGTAGTTTTTTTCTCATGCCTCTTTTGCGTTTTTTTAAAGCTTAGCTCAGTGGACTCATGTTGCACATATCCTTTTGCGCGTGGTTTACTTCACTTAGTATCATCTCCTCCAGTTCTTCCCATGCAGTGATGTGCTCAATGCATTCATCACTGCTTTTCAGCAATGCATAGTACTCCACCGTATGTATGCACCACAGCTTTTTAATCCACTGATCAGTTGATGGGAGTATGGACTGCTTCCAACTCCTTGCAATTGTGAACTGTGCTGCGATGAACATTGCTTACCTCTTCTAGGTATATGCCCAGTAGGGGGATGGCTAGGTGGTATGGTAGCTCAATTCCATCTGTTTTAGATATGCCAAATCGATTTTCATAGTGGCTGTACATACCTACAGGTCCACCAGCAGTGGATGAGAGTTCCTGTCTCTCCACAGTCCCTGCAACATTTGTTGCTTTCTGATTTTTTTGAATTATGCTATCATCGAGGGTGTTAGATGGTATCTCATTGTTGTTTTGATTTGTATTTCTCTTGTGACTAATGATCTGGAACATTTTCTCATATGTTTATTTATTTCTACCTCGCTGAAACTCCAGTTCGGGCCCTTTGTCCACTTCCTCAATGAGCAGTTAGTTTTGTTCTTTGTGTTAGTTGTGTTCATCTAATGAATAAGGTCTTTGTCTGAGGTGTTATTACTAAAGGTATTTTCCCAGTCGGTGGCTCTCTTAATAGTCTCTTGGTGAATTCTTTCCAGGTACACAGGTGTTTTCTCTTCAATATATCTCACTTGTCAATTTGCGCCTCCTCTGCGTTTGTGTTCTTCACTCTTTCTGCTAGCCTATGCCAAAGTTCTCAGGTTGGTCCGATTTCCTCATTGATGGCCCTAGTAGTTTAGGGTTTTACTTCAAGGTTTGTGATCCACCTTGAGTTTATTCTTGTGCATGGAGTGAGGTAAGGGTCATGCTTCATTTTTCTACAGGTAGCTATCCGTTTTCCCCAGCACCACTTGTTGAAGAGGGCATCTGCTTCCCATTTGATATTTTGGGGACCTTTCTCAAAGATGTGAGGTCGTCATTCTTTTTTTTAGAACTTTTTTTAGAGGGGGGCATCACTGCTCTCTGGTGGGAGTAGGAGGCCCCGCCTTGCTCCTGGAGAGCTGCTGCTAGATTTGAACCACCAAGCCAGTGGGCCGCAGTCCCGCACTCAACCACTACGCTACCAGGGCTCAGCCTGAGATCATCATTCTTTATGAGAATAGAAAGCCCTGTCTTTCTCCCAGAGAACCTTTGACAGCTGGAAACTGCTGACCTTGTGGCTAGCAGCCCAACGCCTGACCACTGTACCACCAGGCACCTGGAGAGGTGTTATTGCGCACTGACTTCTGAAGCAGGAGTGAGCTACCAGGAAGTAGAAGCACAGAAGCACAGGTGTGGGCTTGTAAAAACTTCCTCCTTATCCTTTTCTAAGCCAGTCCTTAGTATCTGACATCCTTTCCTGTCCTGCAAGATCTCTGAGGGCCCTGTGGGAGTAGGGTTATAACTCTAGCTGAGGAAGAATTGCTGCAACAAAAATGCAGACACATCGGCAAACGAGTCCTATCTCCAGGAAAAGATAACACCTTGCAAAAATCCCTCTGCAGCTGGAGAGGAAGAAGGAAGTCCAGGTGACTGCAGCCGACCAGCCCATGGGTGTAGGCAAATCTTCTTTCTCCTTCTTCATGCGAACTGAGAAATCAGCGATGTTCTGGCAACACCCTGATAGGCAGGTACACCATCCGTCTTCACCAGAGCACAGGTCCCACCTGAACAGCTAGCTGTCAGGATGTCCAGAGAGTGCCCTGTGGTTTTGGAGGACCACTGTACTCATCCAGGTGGCGTGGGTGCTTGATAGCCACAGCCTCTCCTGCTGCCGTTGAAGACCTATGTAGTAAAATTGGTCAGAGCCCCATGACTTCCACAGAGCTCAGCTGAGGAATCAAAACAGTCAAAAGACCATGCGATTCTCCTTGCTTTTAACACCTTTCAAAGACGATGACCTCGCTCCCGTCTTGATCGAAATACAACACCCATGTCACATTTTGCATTGATTTTGTTGTGTCCGATCCAACCCATTATTTGCAGGTCTTAGAAGTCAAGACAAAGAAGGCGCATCCCCTCTCCAGCCTGGTGCAGCTTCGGCTTTCGCTCAAACTGTCTTTCGCGTTCTGGCACAACCCCATATTCTTCTCCAAGACATTTTCCCCTGGGAGATCAGTGGACCGTGTGGGTAATGCTGGTTTCACTGGAGGTGAAGGATGGACACAGACTGGGATGGCCAGTCTGTTGTTGTTGTTGTTGTTAGGTTCTGTTGAGTTGTTTCTGACTCATAGTGACCCGATGGACAACAGAACCAAGCAGTGTCCAGTCCTGTGCCACCCCCCAATGGTTTTAATGCTTGAGCCCACTTTTCCATATGTCAATGGTCTTCTTCTTTTTCGCTGCTCTCCTACTTTACCAAGTATGATGTCCTCCTCTGTGATAGCGTGTCCAAAGTGCAGGAGGTGAAGTCTCACCGCCCTTGTTTCAAAGGAGCATTCTTGTTGTATTTCTTCCAAGATAGATTGTTTGTTCTTTTCACAGTCCATACTTCCATTATTCTTCACCAGCACCATAATTCAAAGGCATCAATCCTGCTTTTATTTTCCTTATCCGATGTCCAACTTTCACATGCACATGAAGCAATGGTGAATACCGTGGTTCGGGTCAGGCACACCTTTGTCCTCAAGGTCACCTCCTGGCTTTTCAACACTCTAAAGAGGTCTCGTACAGCAGATTTACCCAACACAACCTGTCTTTTGATCTCTCGGTGGCCACTTCCAGGAACATTGATTGTGGACTCAAACAGAATGAAAGCCTTGACAACTTCAGTCTTTTCTCCATTTAGCAGGATGTTACCTATTAATGCAATTATGAGGATTTATCTATGCATTGTACATTGTGTGTTAGTCCGGGTAGACTAGAGAAAAAATCCATGGGCACTCAGATGTGTATAAGAAAGAGTTTTATATACAAGCAGTGGAAAGTTTCCAAGGATGTGAGCCGAAAGAGATGGTATCTCCACCTCCAAGAAGGAATGACCACATTTCTCAGAATTCTCAGAAGGCCACACCCACACAAAGGCATCATTGGCTATCTCCAGATTGACAGGCTAGACTTCACCCTTACACTCTTCCTCCTCAAATTCACACCAGACTAGGTGTCTGCCACAATTGAGTTGTGATTCATATGAAAGGCTGCAATCCTTTATCTTCATCAGTAAATGCTTCAAGTCCTCCTCACTTTCGGTAAGCAAGTTTGTACCCTTTGAATCCACCAGGCTGTTAATAAACCTTCCTCCAATCCTGATGTCCCACCTCCCCTCCCCGCCCCAAATAAGTCAGCTTCTCTGATGAGTTGCTCGGCAGACAAATTGAATAAGGATGATGACAGCATACACCCTTGACATAGACTTTACCCTGCTTTTAAACCGTGCCCTCTTCCCTACTTCTGTTTGCAAAACTGTCTTGTGATTTATACACAGATTCCTCATAAGAATAATGAAGGGGGAAAAAAAGAATAATGAAGGGTTCTGGAAGTCTCACTCTTCTCAACGACATCCATAGTTTGCTATGACGCACAGACTTGATTGTCTTTGTGTAGTCGATGAAGCAAAAGTGAACGTCTTCTTGAAAGTCTCTTCTTTGAGCCAAGATCCATCTGACATCAGCAACAATACCCCTGCTCCAACTCCTCTTCTGAATCCGGCCGGACCCTCTGGCAGCTCCTTGCCAAAGTACAGCTGCAGCCCTTGTTGATCTTCAGCAAAATTTTACTTGCATGTGACATCCATATATTGTTCTATAATTTGAGTATTCTGATGGGTCACCTTTCTTTGGAATGGCTTCAGATACGGATCTCTTCCGATCAGTTGGCAAAGCAGCTGTCTTCCAAATGTCCTGTCATAAACCAGTGAACGCTTCCGGTGCTTCTCCAGCTTGTTGAAACATTTCAATTAGTAGTCCTTCGATTCCCAGAGCCTTGTTTTTGACTAATGCTCTCAGTGAGGTTTGAACTTCTTTCTTCCGTGTCATGCTACCTCTTGAAATGGTGGTATGGGGCTTCCGCACCAACAACTCTGTGCATTCTTTCTACTTTCTTGTATGCTTCCTGGGTCACTCAATATTTTGCCCATAGAATCTTTCAAGATTTCAACTCAAGGCATTAATTTTTTTCCTTGAGTGCGTTCAGTGTAAGATATCCTGAGCATGTTCTTCCTTTGCTGTCTTAAAAAATCATTTTATTGGGGACTCATACAACTTTTAACATTGCATTGCCAGCTTTTATCTGTACTCGTGTACATGCTCTGGTCTAGCCAGATTTGTAAGGTGGAATTGGGATCATGATAGTGGGGAGGGGGGACAGAGAGTATTAAAGAAGTAGAGAAAAGCTGTGTCTTTCATCAGTGCTATACTGCACATTGACTGGCATGTTTCCTCCCTGCCACCCTTCTGAAAGGGGATGTCCAATTGCTTATAGGTAGGTTTGAGGACTTCTTCCATGTGGGCTTTGTTGCTTCCCAGCTGCATGGCTGCTTGCTTACCTTTAACACACTATATCTTTTGAGAGCTGGACACCCTCCGCTTTCTTCACCACATTTGCTTATGCACACGCTTTGTCTTCAGTGATTCTGTCCAGAAGGTGAGCATCATGGAATACCAGTTAAACAGAACAGGATGTTTTTGTATTGAGGAAGTACTTGGTCTGTGCCTCTATATCTGTCCCAGTTTTAGGCTGTTATGACTACTGGGCCTGTGTAATAGTTTTTCAGGATGAGTAATACAAGACCTCCTACTTTGTTCACTTTCTTTTCTTTTCTTGAGAAGTTTTTTGCTTTTCCTGGGACTCTTCCCTCTCCACATGCTGCTGAAAATTAGTTTTTCCACTTCTTTAAAGAATAAAATTGGGATTTGGATCAGAATTGCACTGTGTTTGTAGATTGCTTTGGGTGGTATTGACATTTTCACAATATTAAGTCTTCCTGTCCATGAGCCCTGGAAAGTCTTCCCATGGTGTTGGTCTCTCTTGGTTTCTTACAATCATTCTCTGTAGTTTTCCTTGTACACGTATCTCATCCTCTTTTGGTTATGTGTATTCTTAGGTGTTTCATCTTTTAAGTGGAGCTTGTACATGGTATTGCTTTCTTAGTGGGGCCTTGTTTTTGCTTGCAAAGCTCTCTTTGCAAGTATATAAGATTTTAATTGATTTCCGCTTTTCGTCTTGTGTCTACTTGGTAGGTTATCATGTCCCCGATAAAATGACTTTTTTTAATGCTAGGGTCTCAGTAACCCACAGAGGCCGTTTGAACCTGTCATATAGGGTCTCTGTGAGGAGGAATCAAGTCTATGGCAGTAAATCTGGGGGTTCTTTTTGTTGGGGTGGTGGTGGTGGTTGTCTTTGGCATCGTTTCTCCAGCCTCAAAATGTCTCACCAAGAGCTTCCCAGAGAGAATGTTGGAGCTCTTACTCTTTTATTTCCTGGCAAACTCCCAAAGACGTGCTCACACACAACTCTACCTGCTCCCAGTTCTTTACTGGACTCCTAGAAATGGACTCCTGGCAGCTTCCACCATTCATCTGACACCACGTTGGAGAGAAACCCTGGAAACTTTTCAAAAAAGGGAAGGAACTAGAGAGCAGAAACTGCTCCTGATCAGGAAGAAAAAGGAGTCATAATTTTGATCCACATTTCTGTCAACAGTATCTTTGAAGCTAGATGCATCGTGGAATAGAGAATTTGCTCTCTTGGCATGCCGATTCCATGAAATTAATCTCTGTATATATCATGTTTGTCCTGTTTCTTTTTTTTTTTCCACATCACTACCCTGGTGGGAGTAGGAAACCCAGTCTTGTTCCTGGAAAGCTGCTGCTGGATTTGAACCGTCGACCCTGTGGGCCGCAGTCCCGCGCACAACCAGTGTACCACCAGGGCCCAGCTTGTCATGATTCTTTTGAGAGCTCTGGTTGATACGGTGTCTTTGGTGAAGGAAGGACAGCCAGGATGTGGGAAGAGGCCTTCGTGAGACCAGGATGTGAAGCCAGCATGAGTGTATGAGGGGCACAGCTTTCTCTGTGAAAGCAGGAAGCAAGACATGCAGAGAGGAGGGAGGACAGTGTATTTCCTCAATAACTTGAAGGATTAAAGTGGGGTTGTAGTACAGGCAGGGAGCTATGGCATATCAGAGTAAGTATGTTACCCATGCTAGGATCTCTTCTCCAGCCGCACCCAGAGATGTTGGGGTCGTTTGATATGACGTCAACTTGGGTGGGCCAGGATTTTCCCATGATAGGCCCTAACATCGTGTGGTCAACTCCATGATGGGATCTTCTGTGAAGCAGCCAAGACATGGTGGGGAGAACAGACCTCCTTAATCAGCTCACAGTATGGATCTCATTGAGAGAGGTTTCATTCAGAAGGTGACCTACTCTTGGGCAAAATTGACAGTGTGTTTGAAGCTAGCTGACTTCTACTGCTGCGTGTGAACTGTCTCTGGTTCGTGGACCTCTTACCCATCCCTGGACTGCCGGCCTTGGATTCACTCAGCTTTGCAGCCACCAGCTTCTGCTTTCTGCTTCATCTTGCTGCTTCCCGCTCATCACTTTCTGCTATGACTGGGTTGACCACACCATCTGCGTGGTCGAAGATGCGGTTGCGTGAAAATGTAGCACCCCGTCAAACGTCTCCTTTATGATCCATTTAGATGTGTGCCAGTTTTTAAGACTTTCTGCTTTCTTTTCCATTGGGCTTTTATCTGTTTTACTCGGCTGTTATTGTTAGGTTTCTAAAAAAGATTTGTGCATATGGAACTCAGGCTAGGTAAATCTGTAGCGTCTGGATTAATGCTTCCTTGGGGGCACGGCAGGGGAGGATGGAACGCTACTAACAATGAGTACAAGAAGGAAGACTGAGCCCCGGTGGCGTCGTGGTTGTGCGCAGGACTGCGGCCCACGGGGACGGAGGTTCAATTCCAGCAGTGGGGCTGGGCCTCCTCCTCCCACCGCCGGAGAGCAGGGATGCCCAAAAAAAAAAAAAGAATGAAGACGGTGGTCTCAATTTGATTGGGCTGATGATTGCACAACTCTTGATGTGCTTAAACTATTGAACTGTAAAATATGTGAATTATATGCTGATAAAATTGCTTTTTTTCTTGATAAAATTGCTTTTTAAACAGCCCATTCTACTTTCATCGCAGTCCTTCCTACCATCCTAATACATGCTTGCATGTTTCTCTGATCACCAGAGACGACTACACATTCCTATTTCATTTTGCACAGCTAACGCTCAGTCATCCAGTTGTGTAATGTCAGAACACTTGCTCTAGTCCCTGCCATGTCCTGAAAATTCTGAGCAGTGCCAGATACATTGCAATATTCCAGATGTACGAATTTTGTCACATTTTGTCATGCTGTGTGCGCTGTTTGTTAAGATGCCTAAAAATGCTTAGCAGAGCTTTTTCTACTAATCGCATGCCTGACAAACTCTATTTAAGAGCTCAGCTATATCTTTTCATCAGATTAACAGGTCGACTCTGTTAAGTATTTGCAGTTTTATTGATCCTCACACACCCTTAAAAGCTTGGAAATATACTTGTATATGCCGTATGATCTAGCAGTCCTAAATACTTGATATGTACGTTAGAGGAACAAGAGCCATGCCACGAATAATCTATTTTACTAGGTATTTGCACTTTAACTGACCATGTAAATTATTCCTTTCTGGCCCAATTATTTTCTCCTCTGGGTTGTGTTGATGCCACGTGTCTTAATAGAAACCTTAGCATCAAGAGGTACTTCTGAATTCTCATTTTGAATGAGTCTGTGGAACACATGGTCTCCGCTGTCTCCTAGTTCCCTTTATTGGTGCATCCAATGTGTAGAAATTGAGGGTGTCCTGTTAACCTATAACCACTCTGAGAAAGACAACTTCTACCTCACACACAGGAGCCTGGAAAATAAGCTTTCCTGGCTGACTCACCATCCCAAAGCCAGAAGAAACATACTTTGAACAATCACACATTCAAGATGTGCCAGCCCTGTTTCTTCGCTGGCAGTCCCAGCTGGCAGTCAGGGTATTGCCACTGGGAGCGGAGTTTCCCTATAAACCCAAGAGATGAGGAGAAAGTAGGTAGACACTCCCTCCCCATGAGTTACAAAACAGCAATAAAAAATAAATAAACCAGTTATCATCTGGATAGTCCAGACTCCTTGACACTCCATGCGCATCTCTGAGTGGTTAAGTGCTCAGTTACTTTATACAAAAGTTTCCTCCAGAGGAAACACTGGAATTCCTTAGGAGCGTGGGTCTATTCTGCAACCCATGGAGTTGACATTGGTCCCTAGTTGACCTTTGACCATGCTTTACTGAAAATAGATATGTATAATGAGTCCGGGCAACTGAAGTTAGTGGCACAGACCGCAAGCACTGGCCACCTTAGATGTCCCTCAACATAGTGCTTTGGCACAGTGGTGGGTTTCATGTGATGACACTCTGGTCAATGATTGACGACGGCAACCTCCCTTCAAGATTCTCCAATAGGAGAAGGCTGATGGACGGGGGACAGTGGGAACCCCATGGGCTTGACACACCTGGGCCAACAAGACAGGTTTAGATGTGTGGAAAGAGGAGCCTGGATCAGCCACAGATGGATGAAGGGCAGCAGAACCATTGAGGCAAGCAGGGCTGCCTCCGGGACACTGGGAAGCCAAGGACAGATTTCAAGATTCCAGAGAAGAGCCGCAAAGGGAGGTCCTTTCTAGTCCCTTCTCTTTTCGTGTAAACTTTTCCCTGTTGTTTGGGTGAGAGTTCACAGAGCAACTTGGCTTTTCATTCCACCAGCGAAACAGATTCCATTTCATGATACTGATTGCAACCCCCCAGAGTGTAACCTACTGACACGCCTCTCGCTTCTACCCTGGCTTCCCGGTTTCCTTCATCCTTTCCTTCCCTCCTTCCCTTTTTTCCTGCCCCACACCCACCCCCTTCCTTCTCTGCTTTGTTTTGGATCAACTATGGCCCTTGAGTTTCGTGTAAGTGATTATTCTAAGGAGTATCTAGTGTTATTCTTCCCGTTATAGGCCCAGCTATTGTTGGGGGTAAGCACATCCATGGAGAGATATTCCTTTACAGTTTGACGAGCACCTGAGGGTCATAGTCAGAAAGGTTCCACCACCTCTCTAGACTCTGAATTTAAAAAAAAAATAATTTTGAGTTTTGTTCTATTTATCTATCTATCTTTCTCTCTCCAGACTCTCTTATTGTAGTCCTAGTCTCTGGATTTTTTTAAAAAATAACTGAGGCTGAGCCCCGGTGGCGTAGGGGTTGAGTGCAGGGCTGCGGCCCACAGGCTTGGCGGTTCAATTCCAGTAGCAGCTCTCCGGGAGCAAGGCTGGGCCTCCTACTCCCACCAGAGGGGAGGGATCCCCAAAAACATAAATAAATAAATAATTTTGATTTCTCTCTCTCTCTCTCTCCAGGTTCTTGTATAGTGGCAATGAGACACAGACTTGAGTCTCATGATGTCAAGCTAGTGGAACCTCACTTCACATGGTTCATAGTCCTTCACAGGAATGGTTTTCTTGGGTCTTTGTTCTGTTTCTGTGTCTGACTCTTCTTGGGCCCACATGGAGTGGAATTTCTTCTCCTGGCTTCAGCAACACCACAGCCAGGGGCCCCTCAACCTCCGCTGTGCAAATGTTCCCAGCAGGAACAAACTGGAGGGAGCATCTGTGATTGGAGGGGGCCCTTTGAGGGGCAGAGTGCGGGCCTGTGTGCCTATGTGTGGTTTCTCGGGTGGGTGGGTCACTCATACCTCGGTTCTTGGCTTCGCGGGAGAAAGAACTCACGCCAGAGCCAGGTTTGTTTGCCCTCCAGGTGGGGTTTTAGGAAGGACAAGCGAGGTTTCAGGCTTCCCAGTCTCAGGAGAGTCCACGCTATCTCAGGGAAGCGTGCCGGGCCGCGTGGAAGCCACCCTGGGGCTCCCGACCGACGGCAAGCAACCCCGTGGGCGCGCACGGCCACACACGGGAACCTGTGTCCGGAGCGCTCGCAGGAGCAGGTAAAAGCGAGGCGAGAATCCGCTCTGACCCACCACTGACCAGAAGTGGGGGCTCAAAGAGAATGAGGGAGCAGCGCGATTGGGCCGCCACCCCCCACCCCGATTGGGCCCTGATGCCTCTGACCTGGAGCAAAGTAAAAAGGCAGCGATCGTCCCACAGCCACGATATGTAAAGCCTCTGGCCGGGGAGACATGGGTGGTGGCACTGGCCACCCCCACCGGCTTAATTAAGCCCACCTGGGTGGGGTCAGAAGCCTGGGGGGAGTTTGGGGAGCCCAGGTGTAGCACCCCCCTGGCTGAGGTGGGGTGGGCAGGCTGAATTGGAGCATGCCCAGTTAAAGTCTTCATGGGTGCCTAAGGCTTGCCCCTTTCACTTCCAGCCTCCTCTCGAGGGCCTGCGCAGGCCTGGGAGGGACAACCCGCTCTGTACCCCCTAGAACAGGTTTCCTTGAAGGCCGTCCTATGAACGAATACAAAGGAGTCATGTTAAGGGTTAAAGTATGCCCTCCCAAAACACAGGATGAAGTCTCGACCGTCCCGTCCTGTGGAGGTAAACCCATTTGGAAATGGAATTTCCTTGTTCTTGGGGCCTCCTATGTTCCATAGCTCAATCACACGGAGTGGTATTGTCCAATGGCTACCACGACCCGTTCCAAAGCACTCCTTCCTTCTGGAACTCCTTGAGGACAGCTCTCCTTTACTCCCACTCACCCCCCCTCCCAGCCCCACCCCAAGGATGTCCTTGGTTCTGTTGCCGAAGCCATGTCAGGAAGTGTCTTCTGAGAATCACTTGGGAGCGCCCGCCAAGGAGGGTGAGAAGACCAAGCCAGCAGAGATGGAGAAAGATTGCTCAAGAGACAGAAACCAAAGACAAAGATCTTCCCCTGTCACAACAGAAAGAGAATCTTCCCACAGAGCTAGTGCCCTGGATTCCATTACCCAGCCCCTTGAACTGGGAGGAACTACTGTACTTTTTTTTTTTTTGGGGGGGGGGGAGGGGAGGCGGCATCACTGCCCCCTGGTGGTGGGAGTAGGAGGCCCAGCCTTGCTCTGGAGAGCTGCTGCTGGATTTGAACTGCCAACCCAGTGGGCCGCAGTCCCGCACACAACCACTATGCCACCGATGCCACCGG
>PVJH01025873.1:0-19474 GCA_004026705.1 Nesogale talazaci | reverse complement strand
CGGTAAATCTCTGCTCTTTAAAACCATCCCATTGTATTTCTGTTACAACTCACTAGAAAGCAAAACTAGAGGACTTTAGTAAAGGCACAAGGGGCCCAAACAAATGACCCTTGTGGTGGTCATCTGCTTATGTTAATTTTATGACTGAGATGTAGGGGTGGAATCTAGCCTGTTAATCTGGAGATAGCTATTGAGTAGCCAATGAGGCCTCTGTGTGGGCATGGCTTTCTCCTGAGTCTTCTGGGAAATCTCGCGATATTTCCCCCATGGAGATGAGAATCTATCTCCCAGGTGTTGGAAGTTAGTCTCAGAGACGAAGAATTACAGACAAGATGGCAGAGTCTAAGAGGCAGGAGCTGGAGGAGAAGCCACATGGCCTTGCCCTGGTGGAACCAGACCTCTGAAGCTGGAGGAGCCATGAAGGGATCCCTGCCAGCGCCAGGACTCTGCACCCACTGGCCTGTGACTTCGTGAGTCGGAAGGAGACTTTATAGACTGGTATCGGGCATCTGGGCTAATATCGGTCTGAAGACTTTGAACTGGACTGGGTTGGGATGTTTTCTCAGTGTTCCATTCCTTTTGTATATAAACCATTCCTTTATATCTATATGTGTGTCTATGAATTTGTTCCTCTAGTCTACCCGGACTAACACAACCTGATACTGCTAGGTAGCCAGACAGGGACAGGGGTTGCCCCTTCCATGCCTTTACAGTTCCCTGTAGAGGAGGCTGGAAGAGAATCAGGCAAGCCTTAGGCACCCATGAAGACTTTAACTGGACATGCTCTAACTTAGGCCCCCCCAAGCCAGGGCACAAGCCAGGTAAGCATTACACCTGGGCTGCCCAAACTCGGCCCAGCCTCCTGACCCAGGTGGACTTAATTCAGTCAAGGGGGGCAACCAATACCTTCCACCACACCTCCCCAGCCAGAGGTTTAAAATACCTTGGCAATGGGGGGCAGGGAGAGAGGGGGGAAATGAGGAGGTGATACCAAGTGCTCAAAGAGAAAGCAAATGTTTATGATGAGGGCAACGAATGGACAAACGTGCTTGACACCATGGATGGACAGATTGTGATGAGTTGTACGAGCCCCCAGTAAAATGATTTTTTTAATACCCTGGGAACTGGACGGCTGCCCCTTCTCCCTTTGACCCTGCTTCTACCTGTTCTCATGCTGGGCAGCGGACTCTGGCCTCAGTCCACCACGTGTGAGCACACAATCCCACAAGATTTCCCGTGTTCAGCTGGGACTGCCGGCTCTGATGCAAGGTTTGGTGTGCTTCCCCAAAAGGGCATATACTCTTTTGAGAATGTGAAACCTGAAACTTCTCCTGTCCTTTATAACCAATCCACTTGGATGACAAGCCAGGGGATTCTTTCTCATGCAAAGCCAAGAACCAAGGTAGGACCCACCCGAGAAATCTACCATAGCAAGTCCACTCAGATCCCACAACCCCCACCTTTAACTCTTCACTCTGCTGTGGTCCTACCTTCCACCTGAGACACACCCAGAGACTGTGACACATTATCTTCAAAGCATCATGAAAGTCACAATATTTGACTCATGCTACCCCCAAAATATTTATACTAAGAGTGTGTCAGTCTTGGTAGACTAGAGAAACAAATCCACAGAAACTATTTATGAGTTTTCAATGAAGGGTAAGTGTCATTAAGAAAGCAACCCAACCCAGTACTGCCCAAGGCCCTAAGTCCAACATTAGCGCACATGTCCAACACCGATCTACAAAGCCCTCCTCAATTTCCCAAAGCACACACGGGGATCCTCCATCTCACAAAAATACATGCAATGACACCGAATACAGTAGGAAAGCTGAGTCAGGGAACGTGTCAGCATCTCAGCGCTGACAGGAGTCTCCACACGGTTGTTTCAGCACCCAGGGCTGCATCCGGGCAGGTCCACGTGGCTTCTCCTCAGGGATGTCTCACAGGAAGTGGGCCTTGTCCGCTGAAGCAGGGAACTGGCTAAGGCAGCTGCACCCTGGTCCGACCATCAGAGAGCAAGAGGCCTAAGAACTAGAAAGGCAAGACTCATGGAGTCATTTATCTCTCTGTCCTTCCATTAATCCCACATGTGTTTACCAGCCAGATTGGCACACTAAACTTTGACTAGCTCAGAGAGCGACGGTTTTCTTATTCTCCCATCAAAGCATTAACCAGGCCTGGCCCTGCTTAGCTTCCGAGATCAGACGAGATCAGGGGCATTCAGGGCGATGTGGCTGCAGATTCTTGTCCTCTTATTGCTGTTATGCTCTTCGGTTCTGTGACGTGGGTGCTAATTCATAGGAAACCCTAAGGTACAACCGAATAAAACACTGTCTTCTCACTTTCACTACTGTGGGTGGCTTCAAGCCCATTTTTGCAACCACTGCAACAGTCTCTATCCTTGACTGGCTTCAACGGTACCCAGCAGGATGTGCTTGTCCAGGGACTGGTCTCTCCTGAGAAGTTGCTCCAAGTCCCAGAAATGAAAGTCTTACCATCTCCCTTCTAAGGTAAACCCTGGTTGTACTTCCTCCAAGATAGACCAGTTTATTCTTCTGGCAGTCCGTGGTCTTTTCAGTATGATTTTCCAACATCATAGTTGGCACCTTCGCCTATTCTCTAGTCCTTCCTATTCATTGTCCAACGTACACACACACACACACACACACACACACTGAAGCCTTTGGTTCAAGTAGAAGGGTTTAAGTAGAAGGAGGATGTTTGGAGAATGATGATGGCAACAAATGTACAAATGTGGTTTGCATACAAGAGATGGATGCGTTGATTGTGATAAGAGTTGTCCGATGGACGTTTAAAAAATGATTTTTTATATCATGACTTACATCGGTCACACCTTAGTCCTCCACGTAATATTCTCGTTCATCCACACACTAAAGAGATTCCATGCAACAGATCTGCCCAAGGCCAGATCTCTCAGCTGCTGCTGCAATGAGCATTGATTGTAGAAAAACAAAATGCAACTCTCGACATGTTTAATCATATCTCAATTTAGCAAGAGGCTATCTTTTGACCCAGTTGTGGTTGGGAGTGGGCGGTATTGTGTGTCTGTTTCCTTTATATGAAGTTGCAATCCATACCGAAGGCCTCCATCCCTGATCCTTATCAGCAGATGCGTCAAGTCCTGTGTGCTTTCAGCCAGAAATGGCCTATCATCTGCATCTCACAGGTTAATAATAAGACTTTCTCCAAATCAGCTGCCCTGGCCTTCTTCATCTGGCCCAGCTTCTCGGGGGATGTGCTGAAGGTGCACACTGAACAAGGGTGGGGAAAGGAGACGACTGACACACACTTTTCCTGATGTTGAACCAGGCCGTTTTCCCTTCTTATGTTTGTGTCAGAGCAGCAGTTCTCTACCTGTAGATCTCGACTCCTTTGGAGGAAGAATGACCCTTTCACAGGGGTCGCCCAACAATTTTATGGTTGGGTGGGGGAGCAGTCACCACAACACGCGGAACTGTATTAAAGGGTGGTGGCATTAGGAAGGTTGAGAAACTCTGGGCTAGCGTGAACCAGCCGTTAACAATCATGGGGTCCATAGGTACAATTGTACGGTTATAATCTATAAAGACCTTAGTAAAGTCATGGAGGATAGGAGAGATATGAGAGAAGATAAAATAAAGGTGTCAGACACATTTCATAATAGCATGCTCACCTCCTTGATGGCCATGATCTCAGCAGCCAGGTCTGTGCAGAGAGAAGGAACAGGAGCAATTATGCTTCTAGCCAAGGCTTATAGATACTTGGGGGGGGAGGTGTTAAGCCCCCCTGATTACAGGTAACCACATACATAACAGGAAGGGACAGGATGGGATCCGCTAGGGGCATACATGCAATAGGAAAGGGAGGGGGAGGGGTACACATGTGACAAGATCGGCGGGTCCTAGATTCAAGATGGCAGCCGAGCCTTGGGGTTCCACCCAAGTTCATTCCACCTTGTCCCTGGGTTTTCTTCAAGGATACCCTCCCCTATTCTTATCAGCAGGGTGTGAGCCCCACCTAAGGTGGAAGGGACAATAATGTCTGATGCCCTCAGAGAGAGAACTGCTAAGCAGCTGACAGCAGGATGAGCCATCAAGCAGGTGACAACCTGGTGGGGGGGGGGGGGGGGAAGGGGAGGGAAACCTGTCTGTATTCCACAGGCTCACCCAATTGCCTCTTCCTCCACGGACAGGTTTCCCACGAGCACAAGGAAGCATTCTGGAATTCCCATGCTTCTCAAGGTTCTCCGTGATCCGCACCATCCCCTGTCTGGCGTAGTCGGTGAAACACAAGTAAGCGTCTTTCTGCTCTTCTCTGCTTTCAGCCAAGACCCATCCGACATGGGCAATGAGCTCCCTTGTGCCACATCCTCTTCCGAAGCTGGTTTGAATTTCTGGCAGTTGTCTCCCGATGTACTGCTGCAACTCTTGTGGAGTAACCTGCAGCAAAATTGTACTTATGTGCAGTGAGAGCCAGCTCACAGTCGAACGGGGGGGGGGGGGGTGACAAGAGGGCATGGTTGCCATCGACAAGAAAGAGAAGAGACAAAAATGGGATCCAAAAACAAAACCCAAAAAAAATGGGACCCAAGGGGCTCAGGGATAAGAGACTTCAAGACCCGGTTCTTCATTGCAGGGAGGCTTTTATACAGTTCTTGTCACACGCCCTACATCCCATGACAGGGCCCCGCCCAAAGGGTCTGTTCATAATTATCTGTAGGCAAACAAAGAAGCATTAATATTTTCGCCTATTTGTCTATGGTTCAGAGGGGAGGATGAAGCCGGAAAGAGGGAGCACAGCTGACCTTCTTCAGAATATTGTGCTTCCGCGGTTTCCCAGGGAACCAGAGGGAAAGTGTCTACTGTAAGTTAGTCCAGCTCCTTGCGTTGAGCTGTCAGCACCTTCCCAAGGGAACTGGCCTAAACCATGAAAGGCAATGGTCCGGTCCTACTTGAAGAAGGAAATGAACTTCAGACTGTCCCGCAAATGCACTCTGGTACTGGAAAGTCCAGGACAGCATTCTGTTGCAGGATCTCTGCACTGGGAGAATTTGGCACCAAGATCTCTGTGTTCAGAGATTTGGGCACGTATTCCTTTCCCAGAGTGCGCTTCAAGACAGTCTGCTCCTAGAGTAGGCCATGTCATGATATTGCTTGATAGTTTCCACTCTCTCTTGAGTCATCTCTCTGTGGAATGTTCACAAATATGTATGTCTTCCAGCCAGTTGACTCTGGCACTTCCTCAACTTGTATCATTTTTTCAATTTATAGTCTGTCAATTGTCGGAGTCTTGTTTTTTGAGAATGCCTTCAGGGTAGGTTGGATGTCTTCCTTTGGAATCTTGACCCTAGGCTACATCTTGACATGGTTGTCAACCAATTTTTTTCCCCACACAGTGATTCTGTGTATTTCTTCCATCTTCTTTCAATGCATCAAGCCCTCCCTCAATGCAAGAATGGTTTTTGTTTTCTGAACAACCTGGCATTCTGTGATGCTTGCCTGCCTGACAAGATCACGGAATACAAAAGGGGTGCATAAGCAAATGTGATTAAGAAAGCTGATGGTGCCTGACTATTAGAAGATAGAGGCTGAGCCCCGGTGGCGTCGTGGTTGTACGCGGGACTGAGGCCCACTGGGATGGAGGTTCGATTCCAGCTCCACAGAGCAAAGGCTGGGCCTCCTACTCCCACCACCTGAGGGCAGTGATGCCCCCCAAAAAACAAAACAAAACAAAACAAAAAAACTAGAAGATAGAGTGTCTGGGGCCTTAAAAGCTTGGAGTTAAACAAGCGGCCATCTAACAGGGAAGCAATAAAGCCTACATGGAAGCACACCAGCCTATGTGATCACAAGGTGTTGACAGCATCGGGTCTTAAGCATCAGAAGAGCCAAAACAATCATATTGATGAGAAAGAGGAGGGTCAGAGTGGAGACCCAAAGCCCATCTGTAAACAGTTGGACATCTCCTCACAGAACAGTCACAAGGGAGGAACGAGTCAACCAGGGTGCACTTTAGCATCAACAAAACACACCACATTCCTCTAGTTCTTTAAATGCTGACCCACCCACCAACCATCATGACCCAGTTCTACTTTACAAATTCAACTAGACCGGAGTGTGTATGTTGATACAGATAAGAGTTCTCATCACATGGAATCCAAGATAAATAAACCCCTCAGGAAGAGTAATGGGAGTAGTGATACCATGAGGGTAGAGGGAAAGTAGAGGGTGAAGGAGGAGAAAGGGGGGACCAAAAGCTATGATCAAATTATAACCTCTATCCACACCCTTAGGGGGATGAACAGCAGAAACGTGGTTGAAGAGTGACAGTGGGTGGTGTAAGATATGAAAATAACAATTATTTCTAAGTTATCAAGGTTGACAAGGGTGGGGGATGCAGAGGGGAGAAAGAGGAACTGAAACCAAGGGCTCAAGTAAAAAGTGTTTTTAAAGTGATGATGGAGAACTATGCACAAATGTGATTGCTCCAGTTGATATACGGATTGTTCTAAGAGCCGGAAGAGCCTCCAATAAAATGATTCAAATAATGATAATAAAAGAAAGAGCTTTATATCAAGGAGTAATTGGATATCAAGAAAACATCCCAGCTCATTCTCAATCAAGTCTCATACTAGTCCATAAATTTCTCTTCAGACTCACACAACTCCATGCAGGAAGGTCACGGGCCAGTGGGTGCCAAGTCTTGTGGATCCAGTGGGGGTGGAAGCATCGTCAGGGCTCTCCCAGCGCTCATTGTGGCTCTGGCAGTACTCTGAGTGACTCAACAGCAAGAAGGTGGAACGGACAAAGAGAAGCTGTCACAGGACTCAGCAAGTCTCCACATGGCTGGTCATCAAGAAGATGACGGCAGAGAGACTGTCTGGCCCACATCCAGGGCAAAAGCGATAAGGAGGCCAGTCATGGAAAGCCATCTAAGTCACCCTCCAATCAAACTGGGACCTGATTAAACTCTGGCCACATATCCCTATAGGAGCCTGGTTAGCACAATAAACCTACCTATCACACCACAACTTTCTTTTCCAACTACTGTTCCTTCCTCTTGTTTCCAACTTTCTCATTTTCTTTATGACTGGACAATTTACTCATCCTGACTGGTCCGGGGTGGGGGGTGGGTTTTATTGTGGTAACTCTATTATGTAAGATGGCATTTTCCATTTCAACATTGGCTCAAATGTAAGAACAACTCTGATGGCGGCACAAGACTGGGCGGTATTTTGTTCCATTGTACGTAGAACTGCTATGAGTCAGAGTCCAGTCAAGGGCATCTGACAACAACAACACCACATGGGTAAATTCAACGAAATTAAATGTGGCCTCCACTTGTGCAACCATCCCAAATTATAAGTCTCCAAATCTCTCGACACTCATAAGACCAGGCCAGGATTGTTTCAGCACAGAATATAAAGGCATCAGTCAAAATAAAAGCAAAAATTTAATACAGATTGTGAAAGTTTAGTTCTGCAGGGGACGAGTGTGTAGAAACCACACCACACCCCCAGAAAAATTCCAATTGCATGAGACCTCACGTCAAGAGAAAAATACATGTGAAACATGAGTTTTTCTATTAAGGAGATAAATAACGCTGAAACCGAATATTGTTTGGAAATATTCAGAAAACAACAAGACGCATTTTCCAGAAAAAACACTAAGATATTGACTAGAGAAGGGAAGAAATTTTTCGATGCACAACACATTTTTTTCATTACCATTTTTAAAGTGAAATGCACAAGTCTCGGGGATACCAATATGTGGATTTTTACATAGGTGTGGAAAAAGATCATCTTTGTTCATGCAGAATAAGATAACCTTTCATCTCCTTCCCTCCCCCTTCCTAATCAGTGATCTACCCAAAAGGTAATCAAGCAGTGCAGATTGGTTTTGCCTGTCCTGAGCTTCACAGATTGAAATCACAAGAATGATTATGAATTCATCTCCCAACAACATGCCCACGGAAGGATACTGGGTTGTTTGGCATGTGGACTGGTATGAAAAAGAGCTACTTGGAACACTTCTAGCATGCACAGTCCCAGAGGCTCAGTCTCAGTCAGTCTTTTTGAATTTCAAATGCGCTGGTGGGTAAGTGATATTTTCCCTTCTAGTGCTCCCCCACACACACACACACACAGTCTTACGTTGTGTCTACTTTGTGCAAATTTTCATCTTCCCAATGCAAATGTGTACTCTGTCTCTGAAGCATCTGTTTTTTTCTTTCTTTCTTTCAACTGTGTTGTTGGGGATAGGGGCAGATAGCTATGCTAGTCCAGGTAGACTAGAGAAACAAGTTCATAGACACTGATATGTGTATAAGAAAGAGTTTTATATAAAAGAGAATTTGTATATTGAGAGGACATCCCAGTCCAGTCCGGATCAAGTCCGTAAGTCTGATATTAGCCTATATGTTCGATACCAACCTATAAAGTCCTCTTCAGGCACACAAGCAATGACAGCGAATGCAGGAAGATCACAGGGCAGTGGGTGGGAAGCCTATGGCTCCAATGGCAGTAGAAGCATCTCAGCACGGGTGTGGGTCTCCACGTGGCTCCCCTAGCTCCAGCACGCTAGCGTGGCTCCATGTGTCCTGTCAGCAGGAAGACAAAGCAGAGAGTGTCTATGTATCTGGCCTTCCCCGAGCTATTTATCTCCACGGTGCCTCCAAATGAGTTCATCAAGTTGACAGGCTCAACTCCACCCCTTCACAAGTTGATAGGAGATTATGGCGCCGCCACAGTAATAAACGATGAAGGGAGGTGGTCAAAGAACGATCGAGGCAAAGGAAGACACTGAAGGAGTGTTGAGACAGAAAGGAAGATCCCATGACATACACAGCCCTCCAATATCAGTGATAATTACTTATGATTGAGTACACCGACAGACACTCAAGCTGACCAGATATGGGCACAAGGCTGAGACTGTATTCATAGGCAGGTTTGACGGAGGACATTTCTACATATGTATTTACTCTTGTTGCAAAAAAATATCCATGAAGATGGTAGATCATAGAGGGAGCATTATTCACGGATAGATTTGCAGCAAATGCATATGCAGAAATATCATCTATCAGGTTGATATGCCTTTGTGGGTAGAGTCACATTCTCTTTCCGTACATCATAGAGAAATACGGGGGT
This sequence comes from Nesogale talazaci, assembly GCA_004026705.1. NCBI lineage: Eukaryota > Metazoa > Chordata > Mammalia > Afrosoricida > Tenrecidae > Nesogale > Nesogale talazaci. The sequence goes on along the minus strand of PVJH01025873.1, from coordinate 10,326 downwards.
GCAAGCGCCCCTCCTCCGTTAGGGCACTGTACTATGGGACCTTGCATGTTGAGGTGCTGCTGGAAGCTACTGTATTTGTCAGGTCAAAAGATGCGCTCCTCCCCCTCGCCAAAGTGGGGGGAAACGAGGGTGCATCTTATCATCCAAAGATTGGTACCCCAGAACATGTATTTATGATCCTATGTACACGCTTACTATCAGCTGCTGTCTGCAGGCTGTGGATTGCTGTGTGTTCGGGGGAAGTCCCGCCTACTGGAGTCTCCATGTCAGTCAGGTCCCATGATGAGCACAGTGTAAGCCTCCTCTCATTTGTTAATGAAAGCGATGATGCTTCTGAACACCACTGTTGAGTTTACGCTGTTAAATATTACCATAGTTTGCTTTGTTTTGTTTTTAAATCATTTCATTGGAGGCTCCTGTAACTCATCACAGTCAATACATACATCCATTGTAGGCAAAGCACATTTGTACATTCTTTATCATCATCATTCTCAAAGCATTGCTTTCTACTTAAGCCCTTGGTATTAGCTCCTCACATTTCCGCTCCCTCCCAACTGCCCCCTCCCTCGTGAACCCTTGATAATTTATAAATTATTATTATTTTGTCATATGCACTGTCCAATGTTTCCCTTCTCCCACTTCCCTGTTGTCTGTACCCCAGGAAGGAGTACGCTCTATGTACATCCTGGTACTATTTTGTTCTGAATTTTTTTTCTTGTCCTCCTCCTCTAAAAACCGGGTGCCTCTTATGGTCAAGTGCATCTTACGGTTTGAAAATATGGTATTTCAGATACCAGCAGTTGATGTTTCAAATACCCACGATGCCACTCATGGTGAACAGGCTGGGCAGAAGGAATAGGCGGTTTACTTTTGAGGAGTTCACCACTGCAAAACATAGGGATAGCAGCGGAACATTGTCAAGTGTAGTCTCGGGGGATGAGCCCCTCCAGCAGAATTGATACATTCAAAGATGCCTCAGAGTCCTAGTCACCTCACCATCTACTTCCCACAAAGAGATACACGGAAGTGGTTCAAACCCACCCAGCTGCTCTGCAAGAAAAAGACGAGGCTTTCTGTGCCTGTCAGGGGGTTAGTCTTAGAAGCTCCACACAGCAGACTGCTCCTCCCCATCAGTTCCCTGTGACTGGAAGACACTCCCTGGCAATGGGTTTTCTCATTTTCCAGGGTTTGGTATTTGTTTTTAGTATTTTGAGACTGACTATTCAGCATATCTTATTCTGCATGAATACTTCTTTTAAAAAAAATACCTGTATTGGGGGCTCTTGCGTCTCTTATCACAATCCACACAATCCTCCAAGGTGTCAAGCCCATTGGCACACAGGTCCCCATCATCATTTTCAAAGCATTCTCTTCCCACTTGAGCCGCTGATATCAGTTCCTCATTTCTTCCCCCACCCACCCTCCCTCAAAAACCCTTGATAAGTTATAGATTATTTTTTTCCTTATCTTATATTGTCTCCGTTGTCCTTCACCCACTTTTCCATTATTCATCCCCCTGGGTGGGAGTTCTAGGTTGACCCTTTTGATCAATTCCCCCTTCTTCCCCCAACCCTCTCCTAATTCTCCTGGTATCTCTACTCTCCTTGTTGGCCCTGAGGGGGTTGTCTATCCCAGATTCCCTATGTTGCAGGCTCTTCTCTGAAGCAGTGTACAGGCTCTGGCCTAATCAAATTTGCAAGGTCGAGTTGAGGTCATGGTAGTGGGGTGAAGGAAGTATCAAAGAGCTGGAGGGAAGTTGTGTGTTTCATCGGTGCCACACTGCACCCTGACTGGCTCATGTCTTCCCTGTATTCCCACTGTAAGGGGATGTCCAACTGTCTCCAGGTGAGCTTTGGGTCTCCATTCTACGACCCTTCACCCTCCAATTCACATTGGGTGTGGTTCTATTCTGATCTCTGATGTCATTGGCACCTCATGGTCACCCAAGCTGGTGTGCTTCTTCCATGGGGCCTCCAAGCTTCTGAGCTAGAGGGCCACTTTCTTATCCACATGAAGGCTTCTGGTGACCAAACTCGCGGCCATCAAGTGAATACTGACTCAGAGCAATCCCTGTGGGTTTCCACAAACAGACCGAGACTGTTTGTGGGATCAGAAGGCCCTGTCTTTCTCCCTCAAAGTTGTAAAGGTTCTAAACCACCAACTCTCTGGAACACTATCCAACCCGTAACCACGATGACACCAGGACTCCTGCTTCTTCCTACAGACTTTTGAAAAAAGAAAAGCAGCTTAAAGTCTTTATGTTCCCATGTGCCTTTGATCAAATCCTTTGAACGCCTGTCAATGTTCCAGACTTGACTTGAGACAGTCGTGCCAACCATTTGAAACTCAACCACCTAAGAAGACGACTCGGTGTGTGACCCAAAAGGGGCGATGGCAAGCAAGACCTTGACTCTTCCGTGATGCCTCCAGACTCTGGCAGACCAACTAGCGAGAAATGGACACTCTCTGATAAGACCCTGAATGACTACCCGCAGCTACGCTGTTCTCCCCCACCCCGTTACCCTGCCAACCTGATGAAAACGTGGCTGCTAGGTGGGGCTCCCGGGCAGGCCGGAAATCATAGCACAGCTCTTGTCTTCCCTTGCCTGTGGACACCGAGCTAAGTCAGTTTTCAAGCACATCTTCAGCAGATGGCAGCAAGGTGGTCAAATGGCCAGCCCTTACATCCCTTTCCAACCCCAAACATCAGAAATCCAGCCAGTGTGTGTGATCCTGAACAATAACACAAAATAATTATGTACAAATAGTCTATAATTTCTTATACTGATCCTCAAAACAACCCAAAAATACCTGTGACCAATTTTTTAAATTAAAAAAGTGGGTGATTGGGATAAAGGGAGGTGAAAGAGCCCCCTGAAAATGTAACATAGTCTGAGATTTAGTCAGTTTCAATTTACTTCATTTACAGCAGCGGTTCTCAATCTGTGGCCCACAACCCCTCTGGGGGTTGAACGACCCTTTCACGGGAGTCTCCTGATTCATAACAGTAGTAGCAAAATGACAGTGAAGTAGCAATGAAAATAAGCTCGGGGTTGGGGGTCACCACAACGTGAGGAACTGTGCTAAAAGGTCATGGCCTCAGGAAGGTTGAGAACACTGGTTTAAAGGGACCCAATATGTCCCCTCCCTTGCAGTAAAAAAGTCCTTTTAGGCTGAGCCCCGGTGGCTTAGTGGTTGAGTGCGGGACTGGGACCCACAGGCTTGGCGGTTCAAATCCAGCAGCAGCTCTCCAGGAGCAAGGCTGTGCCTCCCACTCCTAACAGAGGGCAGTGATGCAAAAAAAAAAAAAAAAGTCCTTTTAATCAGAAAGGATGTTTAAATCTGCCTCTGAAGGCAAGCAAGGCCATTGAAATAGGCAATGGAGCCTGAAACCCCAGGAAGCAGCTTGTCTGATAGTCCCTAGAGTCATGAAAATATCAGTTGATAGTCTGATGATCCTTTGGAGACATATGGACTGTCTTCTGGTGAACCTTGATCCCTTTGTCCCATTTGTTCTCAGATCCTTTTCAAGCCTGTTAAACATCTTCTGGGACTGTGGCAAAGCCTGTGTCTCAGTTCATAGCTTCAGGATCCGTAAACTACGGCCCGTGGGCCACATGCGGCCCGCCGAGGACATTTATCCAGCCTGCCAGGTACTGACTCATCCCGGACCTGCAGTGAATTTGTTCATAGTTTTTTTAAAAAACTATTGTCAAGCCCTCCAACGGTCTGAGGGGCAGTGAACTAGCCCCTGTTTTAAAAGTTTGAGGGCCCCTGGCTTACAGTATATAATTAACTTCTTTCATTTACACTGAATCTCGGAAGCCGTTTGGAGGTAACAAACTCCACTGTTTCTTCCTGTCCCACGCTTGAGAAAATAAATTTAGGATTTCTTAAATCAACCTTTGGCTGAAACTACGACAGTCACCATCGGACCCCTTGTTTCCCAGCATCCTTTGGAGTGGGGAGAACACAGGGAGCAGGGCAAAGGGCTCAGATGCTGAGGTTCTACTTGAGAATGGTCCCACGGAGACATGGCTTAAAGGAGCATGCAAGGGGAAGAATGAACTGAGATGATAGTATAAGGGACTTGTGATGGCTCGTTTTATGCACCACCTGGTTAGGCTGGGTGGCCGTTACCTAAGCTGTCAACTTGCGAGGGGGTGGAGTCTAGCCTGTCAATCAGGTCACGGCCAATGAGGCCTCTCACCCTGGGAGACATTTCTTCTCCCATAAAAACTTACAGTCTTGGAAACCTACAGAGGCTATTCTCCCCTGTCTTATGGGAGTGGTTCTCAACCTGTGGGTCACAACCCCTTTCACAGGGGTCGACTAATTCATCACAGCAGCAAAACGACAGAGATGAAGTAGCGATGAAAAACATTCTGTGGACTGAGCCCCGGTGGTGCCGTGGTTGAGTGTGGGACTGCGGCCCACTGGCTTGGCGGTTCAAATCCAGCAGCAGCTCTCCAGGAACAAGGCTGGGCCTCCCACTCCCACCAGAGGGCAGTGATACCCACCCCCCAAAAAAGAAAAGCATTCTGTGCTTGGTGGGGGGGGGGGGGGTCACCACCGCAGCTTTAGGAAGGTGGAGAACCACAGATTCTGCTGTGATGCAGAATCGACTCCATGGAAATGAGGTGTTTTTGTTGTTATCGTAGTGTGTTATGTTTTTTTTTGTTTGTTGCTTTGGGCTTGTTTTTGGAGGCCCCTCCAATTATGCGGCCCGCTTCCCGGCTATGAAATATATGCAATATGGGCTGAGCCCTGGTGGCGTAGTGATTGAGTGCGGGACTGCGGCCCACTGACTTGGTGGCTCAAATCCAGCAGCGGCTCTCTAGGAGCAAGGCTGGGTCGCTCCCACGACCACCAGAGGGCAGTGATACCAAAAAAATATATATATATATATATATGCAATATGCATAGGCATTGCCTTCATATGGGTAGATCGATTTCACTCACTTCTCACCTGTAGCGAACTCAGAATAAGACAGATTGCAAAAACAATTCCAGTTCTGAGAACATGCCCAGGCAGGCTCTCCAGCACCGAATGGCAGTGACCTCACCCCCATCCCGTCCTTCCCTTTCTTGGGAAGACATGAGATGATCTAACAGTTGCAGGCTGCCAGACTGCACCCACTGCAGTATTTTGCAATTCCACTCAGAAAGGTCTCCCAAACAGGATGGCAGACATGAAACCCTAGGAGACCCAGGGATATGTGAGGTGAGAGGAGGAGACCCCAGAGTAAGAGACAGTAAAACTCCTTGCTATCAAGTCAGTACTGACTCATTATGACACCCTACGGGACCCTAACCATTTACAGGAAAAGCCTCATTTCCCCCCCCACGGAGCCGCTGGTGGGTTTGCACTGCTGACCATGGAATTCCCAGCCCAATATGAAACCACCGCTCCACTAGGGTTCACAACAGGCAGGGGTGGAAACTGAGGGTGGTAGAAGTTGGCTTGATTCAAATAGACACGGTTACAGTTTTGAAGTAGCAGCAGAAACAAGTTTGTGGGTTGAGGGAAAATAATTTTATGGAATGATGGCATCTGTATTAAGTCTCAGCGAATAAATAAGGAACTCTATTCTCTATCTGAGCTGTCCAGCAGGGTATTCTGTAGACACCTAGGACGATTGAGCATCTGAAATGGGATGGGCTGAGTGAAGAACTGACTCGTCTCATTTCATTGTAAACTGTGTCAGTCTGGGTACACGAGAGACATCTACAGAAACTCATGCTTTAAGAGAGAGTTTTATAGAAAGGGTAAGGGCATTTCGAGAAAACATTCCATCCCCAGTGCTGCTCAAGTCCACAAATCCAACATTAACCCACATGTCCCATACCAATCTGCAAAGCCCTCCTCCATCTTACAAAACACACGCAATGATGCCGACTGCAGGAGGAAAGCTGAATCAGGGAGCGTGTCAGCATCTCAGCGCTGGCAGGGGTCTCCATGTGGCTGCTCCAGCACCCAGGTCTGCATCTGGGTAGGTCCAAGTGGCTTCTCCTCAGGGATGTCTCGCAGGAAGTGAGCCTTGGCAGCTGAAGCAGGGAACTGGCTAAGGCAGCTGCACCCTGGTCCGACCATCACAAAGCGAGAGAACCGAGAACTAGAAAGACAAAGCTCACTGAGCCATGTATCGTTTCACCCTTCGATTAATCGCACATTCAATTAATCGGTCTGGTTGACACAATAAACATTAACTAGCTCGGTAACTACTTTAAAGCTGAATCACTCCACCCAGCACCCAACCTAGATTTAGTTGACCAAAAAAAAGAAAGAAAGAAAACCTCACTACCATCAAGTCAGTTCTACATCGCTATCCTTTAGAACAGGGTAGAACTGAGAACTGCCCCCTGTGAATGACCGAGACGAGAACTCTTTACGGAAGCAGACAGCCTCATCTTTCTCCCTTAGGGGGGTTGGTGGTTTTAAACCGCCAACCTCACAGTTGGCATCCCAACTCCGGAACCACTAGGCTACCAGGGCTCCTAATTTAACTGATGAGTCTCCCATAACTTCTGCAAATCAAAGGGCCCACATTCTGGAAAGTCAAAGCTGACAGGCTCTGTTCTCAGGTGGGCCATTTTGTTGTAGAAAACTGAATGAAATGTTTTACATGACTTGTTAAAGTGAAGGTTTTCCAGGCAGCTATAACATATCGGGGGCAAATCACACCTTCTTGTGAGTCTGCATTCAACTGTCTTTCAGGCATTCTGCAAAGTCTTTCACCACTTTGGCAGACCCCCCCCCCCCCCCCCATGGAGATGAACGTTGAACAGTGACTAAAGAATACTGCAGAAGATCCAATGCTGTTGAATTATGGGCCTGCCAAAGCATATTGAAAGAAAACGTTTTGAAGATGATGATGGCAACACGCGTACAAAGGTGTACATATGTACAATTGATGTATGGACTACTGGAAGAGCTATCAGAGCCCCAATAAAATAATTTATCTTTTGGGGGGGACTGAGCCCCGGTGGTGTAAGTGGTTGAGTGCAGGACTGCAGTCCACAAACTTGGTGGTTCAAATCCAGCGGCAGCTCTCTAGAGCGGCACTGGGTAGCGCCCATGACCACCAGAGGCAGTGATGCCCCTCTCCCCCACCCCCCCAAAAAAATGATTTATCTTTTTTAAATACAATAGCTGGCAGAAGAACAAGCTAATCTGTCTTAGAACAAATCATTTCACGATTGGGAGTGTAAGGGTGGAGTCTAGCCTATTAGTCTGGAGATAGTCCATGAGGCGTTTGTGTGGGCAGGGTTTTCTCCTGAGAATTCTGGAAAGTCTCACGGTATTTCCCAATTGGAGTAGAGACACGAATGCCTGACAAAACGAGATGACAGCGTGCTGATCGATCCTGATTCCTGGAAAATGGAGGAGCCGGAGGAGATTAAATACAACGGATGGCAGAAGAACAAACTAATCTGTCCTAGAACAAATACAGCCAGAATGCTCCTTAAGTGAGGATGGGGCTGAGCCCCGGTGGCGTACGAGGTTGAGTACGGGACGGCAGCCCGCGGGCTTGGCGGTTCAAATCCAGCGGCGGCTCTCCGGAGAAGCACTGGATAGTGCCCACGACCACCAGAGGCAGTGATGCCCCCCCCAAAAAAAAAAAGTGAGGATGACAAGCATTTGTCTCACGACCTTGGGACACGTTACCAAGAGAGACCAGTCCAAGGAGAAGGACATTGTGGTAGTTACATCATCTGTTGTGAATTTAAGAGGATTAAGAGGGAAGGGTAGAGTCTAGCCTGTTGATCAGGTCATAGCTTGATGACCTCATTTGGAGATGTTATGGAAATAGATGGCTCTCTGGAGCCAGAATAACAAGGCATATGGAGCTACACTAGTGGCCTGGAACTGGAGGAAGACACGTGAGAGACCCATGCCAGCGCTGAGATGTTTCCACTGCCACTGGATCCACAAGACTTCCCGTCTCCTGCCCGGGGATCTTCTTGCATTGGGCATCATTGCATGAGTTTTGTGAGTCTGAAGAGGACTTTATAGGTATTGGACAGATGGGCTAACATCAGACTTAGGGACTTGATCTGGACTGGACTCGGATATTTTCTTATTTTACAATTACTCTTTATATAAAGCTCTTTTTCTCCCTTTTTTGCAGTTATAATTTGCTTTATTCTTTTTTTTAATGATTTTATTGGGGACTCTTACAGCTCTCATCACATTCCATCCATCATTTGTATCAAGCACACTTGTACACATGTTATCATTCTCATTTCCAAATATTTTCTACTTGAGCCTTTGGTATAAACTCCTCTTTCCTTCTCCTTTTTTTTAAAAATAAATCATTTTATTGGGGACTTAAAGCTCTGTAGCTGTCATGTACTTGATGTCAATTTCATGATTGGGAGTGTAGGGGTGGAGTCTAGCCTGTTAGTCTGGAGATAGCCAATGAGGCCTCTGTGTGGGTGTGGCTTTCTCCTGAGAATTCTGGGAAGTCTCGTGGTATTTCCCAATTGGAGTAGAGAGACCAAGGATTGACAAGACAAGATGACAGCTTGCTGATGGATCCTGATTCCTGGAGAATGGAGGAGCGGGAGGAGAGGCCACATGGGCTTGCCCTGATAGAACCAAACCTCTGGGACTGGAGAAGCCACGTGAAGACTCCTGCCAGTGCTGAGATGCTTGGGGAGCCACGGGGAGACCCCTGCCAGCACTTAGATGCTTCTACTGCCACCGGACACACAAGACTCGGCACCCAATGGCCCATGATTGTCCTGGTGTCATTCCACGTGCTTCGTGAATCAGAAGGAGACTTTATAGACTGGTATCAGACATATGGGCTCATATCAGATTTATGACCTTAGACTGGACTGGGTTGGGATGCTTTCTCAATGTTCCATTCCCCTTGTCTATAAACCTTTCCCTTATATCCATGTGCATGTTTATGAATTTGTTTTTCTAGTCTACCCAGACTCACACACGCTCTTTCTTATACACATATGAGTCTCTCTGAATTTGGTTCTCTGGTCTACCCAGACTAACATGGACATCATACTTGGTAAAGAGAATGATCAGTGAAGAACAGAGTGGTACAGGACCAGGCTTTGTTTTCTTCTCTCGGGCATAAGATCGTTGTGACTCAACATACCCCTATTAGCAACAACTTATTTTTTTTCTCAGCCTCGTGTCTAAATCCTGGTAAATCATTCCCTTGTTCATGTTGAGAGAGAAACCTGTTCATCACAGGTGAGTATTAGAGAAGAAGACACTTACTGCTGTCTTACCCATTCTGACTCCTAATGCTACGAGAAGACAGGGGCTTGTAGGTTAGGAGGCTGGAAATCTTTAATGGAGCAGAAAGCCTCATCTTTCTCTGGTGGCGTGGCTGTTGTGTTCAAACTGCTAGCCTTGTGATTCACAGCCTCCCTTGGGAAACCATAACACCCCCAGGGTACCGTGACAGGATGATGGGAGGTGCGAACTGGGGTCTTATCCTGTCTGGGAAGCTCAGGCAAAATGCTGTGGAGAGACAAACGCCTATTGCCACGAAAGCATTCGGACGCATGGTGTTGTAAAGCAGACTGTCTGTGATCTTTGTGAAGTTGATCACCAGGCTTTCTTTCATGGATTACCTTGGTGGACAGCAAATCTACTAAGGCCAGTCTCAGGAAGGTCCGAATTGTCCCCACGGTCCTTGTGTGTCCGATACACAGAACTGGTTCAGCAAGTTTGGGGAGAAGGGGTTGCCCCCCAAAGGGCCCATCAATCAGCATGGGATTTTGTAAGGGGCCAGGCATGCCCTACATGACTAGGGAGGAAAACATGCGCAGTAATTAAGAACCAAATATGTCCCTCATCGTTTCCATGTGCCAGTGGTTAAAAATATCCGCCAACAATTGGCCAAGCCCTCAGTGGGAAGAACAGGAAAAACGAGCTCTCTCATGAGCACACCAAAAAGCCCAACTCACACAGCCACGCCCTGCGAGCGGAGGTGGGCAGAGACAAGTCCACAAAGAAAGGTATTTAAGATCATGACAGAGAACACCGAAGCCATTAAAACAGCGGTCCTCAACCTGAGGGTCGCGACCCATTTGGGGGTCAAACGCCCTTTCAGAGGAGATTCCTCACAGTATCAAAAAAATAGTAATGAAGTAGCAATGAAAATAATGTTATGGTTGCGGGTCACCACAACATGAGGAACTGAACGAAAGGGTGGAGGCATGAGGAAGCTTGAGAACCACAGCACTAAACCATCCCTCTCTGGAGAAGATGTGTTCTTGTCCGTGAGAACCTATTATCCAAACCTGCTCTCCGGGTGCCGTGTAACAATGATGAAACACACAACTTTCCTC